>JADLZN010009939.1:174794-273956 GCA_018155175.1 Sinocyclocheilus anophthalmus
CTCACATGTGTCAAAAGAGAAAGTGATTCAAAATTTCAATCGTATTGTATAGCAAATGTAAAAAAAAATACCTTGTTGTTATTGGATGCTTGTTTGATCTATGCTAAGACCAATCGACATAAAGCTAGTAAAAATGATTCTCTTACACACCCGGAACTGCAATTCCAGCATTTACAAATAGACTTTACACACATTCCTCCTTGTGGAAATCACAAATATTTGCTTGTGATAGTGGACCATTTCTCCAAATGGCCTGAGGCTTTCCAGTGTGGAAGAGAAAATGCACAGACTGAAGTGAAGGTACTTGCTAAGGAGATTACACCTCGTTTTGGTATACCAACGGTTATAAAAAGCGATAATGGTACACCGTTTACCTACAAGGTTACCCAGTTGCTAGCTAAAGAGCTAGATATTAACTGGCATCTGAACATACCCTATCATCCCCAGTCGTGTTCGGTAGCGGAACGTTTGAATCAAACGATAAAAGATCGAATAACGAAAGCATGCATGGAGACAGGCCGAAACTGGGTCGACGTACTACCTGCAGTATTAGCAGAAATAAGAATGTCCCCCTCATCAACAACAAAGATATCTCCATTTGAAATACTAACGGGCAGACCGTTCCCCACCCCGTGGGATAAGGGTCGTGCTGGTAATCTCTCCACAGGTGACACGGAGGTGATCATCGCGGATTACGTGGATTCCCTGGTCAAAACTTTAAATAGCATAAATGGTGATGTTTCTCTCTCTCCCTCTCCCTGCAGAGAAGCCGACTCATTCTTTTGCTCCAGGCCAACAGGTGTTGATAAAGTGCCTGAAACCTCCAAAGCTCGTAGAGCCAAAGTATCTTGGACCTGCGAATGTCATCGCTGTGACGCAGACAGGGGTGCTGACTGATTTCCAGCCACAATGGATCCATGCAAGCAGGCTAAAGGCAGCTCCGTAGACAGGAGGGGATCTGTGATCGCATCTGGAGCTGGATCGAATTCGAGGAGCTGAGAGAGGAGTCGAGATGCGGAAGAGGCGGAAGGAGAAGCAAGACTTTACAATCATCATTCCTGATAGTTGTGTGGCCATGGGTATGAGACAAATGATATACCTGGTCATTCTAATAAGTTTGTTTACTTGTACTCACACTTTTATAAGTACAGGTAATGAAACGTGGCTTGGGCATGATGATACACCCCATGCCTAAGCCACGAATATGTGGTGGAGATTGGCTAACTATACGGCAAAGGCCGAAGGAAAAAAGGGGTCTTGCTATGTCTGTACAAAAATACCCCACAGTGCGGTCGGTCCTCGGGTAATTATTAAAGCCCCACCACCGCAAGATTGGAAATGCATTTCTTTTATTAGTGTTGCATTAAGACTTCTGGACAATGGAGGTGCAGACAAAATGGTACAATATGGTTTATACCCCAACTGTTTGTAAGAGTGACAATCGTGAGTACAATCCCTGACTCATTATTTTGTGTAAAAAGAATTGAAGGAGAACAGAAGTTGGTTGAAATTCCATTGAGCAAGTGTGATCGAGTTTATCAATATTGCCAGATGAAAAGTAGTACATGCTGTCATTATTGTTTTTTGAACGGAGGAGAAGTTAAAATAGAGGACATATGGGTTGAAATGTATCAAAGAATGACTATATTCCATATTATTATCTATGTATGATAATGATAAATTTAGGATTAGGGAACTAACTCCCTCGGCAGCGAGTGTGTATGTATTAATTGTTATTTTAAACAAAGCAGGCAAAACTGTTAGAAAACACTCTCTGTCTTGTTAAGAGAATGTTCCAGATATGTCTCACCCCTCCTTTTTCTCCCTCTCTCTCACTCTTCTATATATATACAACGCATTCTCTCTGAATCACTCCTTCTGTATCCATCTCTCTCTCTCTTGATATTATGTTTAAATATGTCTTACTTATATGCGAAGTATGCATGCTTAAATGTATACATTAGCTTCTCTTGGTTCAAATGTCTCAAATAAGGACATGATAGCTAGGAATGAGGTTCGTGATGAAACTCTGAAGACAGTTCAGCATTCTCCGCAAAAGTCTATTCCTAATATGTCCATGTTTTTCTGTACAGGTGGCCATTTTATATAAACACATGTTCTTTGCCAAAGATCCTACGTGTATGTTATTAATATCCTCATTGGTTAAGAGGATGAAAACTCCCCTCGACATGCCTATATAAAATCTGTATTTCTGTGAATAAATTGAAGTACTTGAGAATACATTTGACTGTGTGTTTTCTTACTTCCCGGCCGTCTACACTTTAAGTAACTGAGAATTCTTCAAGGTGGCAAAGAGAATTTACTGAGGGACCAAATTGTTATTCTTTATTAACAATTAGATTTAACTGTGTTTAGTTTTATTAAGATTTAATGAGCATTAGATGATGCAAAAGTAATCTAAATGTAAAAATAGGGGAAATGATCTTGAGCGATTAATTGTCAAATATCTTAAAAAGTAAAAAAAAAAAGTGACGTGACATGTGGCCAAGTATGGTGACCCATACTAGGAATTAGTGCTCTGCATTTAACCCATCCTAAGTGCACACACACAGCAGTGAACACACACACACACCGTGAAAAACACACCTGGAGCAGTGGGCAGCCAATTATGCTGCGGCGCCCGGGAGCAGTTGGGGGTTCGGTGCCTTGCTCAAGAGCACCTCAGTCGTGGTATTGAAGGTGGACGAGAGCGCTGTACTACATTCACTACAGTCCGACTCTCTAACCATTAGGCCACGACTTCCCCCCCGAATATATCGGCGGTTATATATTCAACACTGATAAATACATTTAAAAAATCTCTAGTAAATGCCCGTACGGGACTGATATCCATCCATATATTTTATACTACTGAACAAACATGTTCCATGTCACAACAATGAAAACCATAAAAAGAAAGTTCAATAAATTGGACATTCAAGAATGTTAGCTTGTCTCAGCTTGGTGGGTTCAAAGAAACGACCCAAACTGTGAATCTCCGCAGAGACACCCATGAAGAAAATGCTAGCAATAAACTTCAGGCCTTGATATTGTTTTACACTCCGTAGAAACAGTCTCAGCAGCCAGCGGTGGGACTTGACTCAGCACTTCTGCTGACACAGACATACTGTATGTCTTGTCCCCTTCAATGCTTCAGAGAGAGCTTAATTCAATCATTGTCATATTGATCCTGGCACCATGCGTTCTCCTGACACTGACCTACTGTAACAGCTTCTGTGTTTAGAAGTCTAAGCATTATTGAACATGCAATGACTTCAACAGTTTCCTACATAATATCTGACAGCCCCTAATGATATTTCTTATTCCGCACATGAAAGTGTGCTTTGTGACCCATAGGAAAGAAAAATCACAAATGAGATCTCTTTAATATCTCCTAGACAGCAATGAAATTAAATTCTTAAGCTTTTAATATGAACATTTTTATATTAAATTCTTCCAAGACATCCACATTCATTCTACAGCTCTATACTCCTACTGTTTCATCAGCTGACTCATTTCTATCAATTTTTATTTCTATTTCATTGTTATAAAATACTCAGTAACAGACATGAAATTCTTTTGGGAATTCAGATTGTGTTATGATAAATATTATTATAGATGTACATATGGTTCTATTTCATTTTTTTAATGTTATTAGAATATTACATATATATAATTATTTATTGGAATTTGTATTAGCAGCTTTAATAAAAAAAACGTAGTAGAAAATATATTTCTATAATTACTATGACCTTTTATAGGCTCATATTAAGAGTACGGACTATTTGCAGTGAAATTAAATGGAGGGCAAACGGCGACTTTCTCAAGCTTTCAATATGAACTTAAACATTTTGTAATAAATTATTCCAAGGCCAAGACATCGACATTCATTCCATAGCTCTATACTCCTACTATTTCATCAACTGTCTCAATTATATCATTTGTTTATTTCAATTTCATTGTTGCAAAATACCCAGTAAACAATTTTTAGTTCAAAAAACTTTCTGGGAACATTAGTTTTCTCTTTTGGTTATCCAGGAAAGTTTTCTTTAGGTAACTACAATGTTCCCTTTATGTTTAGAGAGCGTTCCCCTAAAATAAAGGATATCTATTCAGACAAGCTTTTTGGCAGTCTCAAAAGTACCTTCTCATATCATGTACTTCATCACAAGGAACAGTTTAAAAATACCTGAAGACAAAATCCCTCAGGTATACAGTCAGAAGGTGAAGTTCCCTTGGGAAGCAGGTGTGCTTCAATATTGTCATTTCCACAGCGCCACATTCAGATCTGTTTCATCAACACACGCTTAATTACATGGCATGTGTGAAGTCATTATAAAACACCTCAGCAGCCTTGGGATTATCTCATACTCAAGCAAACTAACAAGGAGCTTCAGGTCTGTAATTACAAGAAACGGAGAGAGGAAAAAATGAAATCGGGATTTTTTTATATCTACCTATGGGTGTAAAGCCCTGCCCCCAAACTGCGCATAGCTTCCCGCAGTAAAAGAGAGATCAGACCATCAATAAGGGAATAGCGGTTCTTGCTCTCCTCTCTGGAGAAGGGGCACCACAAAGCCACTAAAAGCTCCCACCAGGCGCTCTGTCTGCACAGACATGCAGCTGCCTTTCTCCTCTGCTATTCGCTGTATAATATCTACACAGGAACATCAGTCGTAACAGAGGAAGGTCTATAAATACCGGGGTGAATGGAGCCGATACCTGCCTGTGCTCTGTTACAGCTCTTTATGAGACACCGGTGGTCACCATTAAAGTTTCTGTCCCCCTGACATCACACCTGATAAGGTATACCAGTATTGCAAAGAAAAGCTATTGTGTACAGCGCAACTCATGTTGCTTGAGATATTATGCGCAAAAAGCATGACATCAGTATCCAAACATTGTTTACAAATGTTGCCTTTAAATAAAATGTGCAGTGCATTTGGGTAGTTGACAAATAACATGATCATTACCACATCAACTATATTTTTAACATCAAGATTTGAAACATATATATTGTATTGGTAATTGTCATTAAATACTTTTGGGAATTCCTGTGTAGTGGCATTCCTTACTTCATGTAAAACTATTTTAAAAACAATTTGGTTAATTCTAAGTAGTAGTGGTAGTAATAATAATAATAATAACAATAATTTATTGTCATATACAAATGAATATGATCATGTAAAAATATAAATTTAAATAAAAAATAAGTCTACATAAATGTCTTTTTTTTTTGTTGTTTTTTTTTTGAAGAAGATATTTCACTAATTTTACAATGAACTTTTAAGCTATATATATACATATCTTACCCAATATATATGTATCTAACAGTCATGTGAAAAGAAAAAGGAACACCCTATGACTTCCATGGTTTTCCTATCAGGACATAATAAAAACTCATCTGGTACTTGGAAGGTCTTAAATTTGGACAAGTAAAACCTCAGATGAACAACAACACATGACATATCACACTCTCGTCATTATGTATTAACAAAAACTAGGCCAAACCACAATGGAACGAAAAAATCAGGTGGGACAAACTAAGGACACCTACTTGTTAAATGGAATTAGAGGGTAAAGTAATGGTCCGTGCATGCTAATCAAACTTACTTTCATTATGATCCAGCAAGTGTGGAGCAGCTCTTAAAAGCAGAACTTTGGCAGTCTGGAGCCTTCAGGTGTGTGTTAACACAATGCCAAGGAGGTAAAACATCAGCGATGATCTTAGAGAAGCAATTGTTGCTACCATCAATCTGGGAAGAATAATACGGCCATTTCCAAACAATTTAAATTCCATCATTCACAGTGAGGAAGATTATTCACAAGTTGAAGACATTCAAAACTGACACCAATCCTCCCAGGAGCAGACACCCCAGCAAATTCACCCCAAGATCAGAACGTGTAACACTCTCAGAGAAATAGCAGACAACCCAAGAACTTCACCACAGACTCTACAGGACTCAGTTAACATGTTAAATGATAAAGTTTGTGACCGTACAATTAGAAAAAGACCAGACAAGTATGGCATGTTTGGAAGGGATGCCAGACGAAAGCTTCTTCTCTCTAAAAAGAACATGGCAGCACGGTTTAGGTTTGCAAATTTGCATCTGAACAAACCATAAGACTTCTAGAACAATGTCCTTTGGACAGACGAGGCACCAAAGTGGCGAATTGTTTGGCCATAAGCACAGAACCAGTTTGGCTGAAAACCTAAAGAGCATATCAAGATTTCAAAAACACGGACCCAAAGCAAGATTTTGGGCTTGTTTTGTAGCCACAGGACCTGGGCACCTCACAGTCATTGAGTCGACCATGAACTCTGTATACAAAAGTGTTCTAGAGTCAAATGTGAGGCCATCCGTCTTACAGCTAAAGCTTGGCCAAGATTGGGTCATGCAACAGGACAATGATCCCAAGCACACCAGCAAATCTACAAAATAACGGCTGAAAAGAACAGAATCAAGGTGTTTCAATAGCCCAGTCAAAGTCTAGACCTCATCCTGACTGAAATGCTGGGGAAAGCCATGCATAAACAAATGCCCACAAACCTCATTAAACTGGAGCAATGTTGCAAAGAAGAGTGGGCCAAAACTCCAGAACGATGTGAGAGACTGATAAAGTCATACAGAAAATGATTACTTCAAGTTATTGCTGCTACAAGTGGATCTACAAGCAACTGAATCATAGGGTGTCCTGAATTTGTCACACATGGCTTTTCCATATTGAATTTATTTTTGCTAAATAAATAGTGAAACGTGTGATATGTCATGCGTTTTTATTCATCTGAGGTTTTATTTTTCCAAATTTTAAGCCCTGCCAAGGACCAGATGATTTTATATTGTGTCCTGATATGGAAAACCATGGAATTCAACAGGGTTTTCTTTCTTTTTCACATGACTGTACAACTTTTAAAAACTCTATAAAACATGAAACTATGAAAACTCGACAATACAATACAATACCTAAGTACATGAGAATTAGAAAAAAAGTTTAAAATAGGTTAAGTAGAGGTGTAGAAACTAGTACTCTCTACTTAAAAACTACTTGAAATTTAATGTCAACTACCCATTTTACATTTTTGATGTGATACCTTTTTAATGAAACATAATATTTAGCTCGAACTAACGTGTATGACTTCACTGCATCCACTGGGATTTGGTTGGATCATGAAAAGTAGGCTCTGATATTATTGGTTAACTTTTTTCCTGGCCCCTACGGCCTTGGTTACATCAACAGAAAACAAAAATCTTTTGGTTAGAAACCAAAGGACATTAGAGTTCAATAACATGCACTGATGAATCATGCAGTCAACAGGGTCAATTCTAATTTCATGTTGCATTGGAAAAACTGCAATAAATTAGATTTCGGTGTATGAGAATGAAAGCAGAGGGAGAGTCGTGTACAGGCTTGTAATCAGAGAACTGCTGTATCCACGTTTGAGGGAGTTCATTTCACTATTGCATTAGAGGCGCTGACTGTTGAGGGGGGTAGAAGGAGGTGTCGCAGGTAATGCAAGAGATAAAGAATAAAGACTCGGAGGAAGGCAGCATGCTGAGCTCCTATTAACAACCTGCATTCAAGCAATATCAACACTGGAGCCTGGCCAAACTTCTTGATGTGTCTCATATTCAGAAGCATTTCTTGAACCAGTATTTACAGACTTGGTGTAATCAACTGGTTACGTTTTAAATAGACAAAAACAAATGCACTGCACTGACACCTACCGAATTTGACTCTAAACCAGAGCTTCTTATCCATGAGGAAACAGTCAATTATACAGTTTAGCTGTCATTGTACACCCATATTTCACTTCAGAATTCCACGACCGACCAATCAGAAGAGACACATAATAAAGGACTATATATATTTAATACCAGGAGCTGCAATCGCAAGCACAGCAAAAGGAAAGAAAAGCCTGTAAAGGATTAGACTGTACTCACAGCCAGGATAATCTGCAAGGAACTGTGGGCCACCTCCACATACTGGTACTCCAACAGACAGCCGGAGATGCTGATGTAGCGATGGTCCTCCGGGGCCCAGGAGGGAGGAGGGGTCACTGGGGTCACCCTGCACCCCGGGCCGTTCTCCATCCACCAGGAGCGATGCATGGAGATGTTGAAGGTCATAATCAGGTCTGTGTCCTGCAGGAGAGAAGAATGAGTCAGAAGAGAAGCTTTATTAAACATTACCTACATTCAAGTGATATTTATGGTTTCTGAATAATCAGTTATCAATGTTTATGTTTCTGTTTCACCGAAATGCAGAGAAGAGTGGAATGGTGCCAAAACTATGAGTATATTCAGAACAAACGCCAAAGATCATCAGTGACTTAAAAAAAAATTGTTTTTCACTAACCACTCATAAACCTCATTTTCTCAGAAATACAAATTTGCACAAACATGCTGATTATATATTACTGTAGCACAGTTTGTGCTGAATACAGTAATCAGACTTTAGCCATTAATATGTTTATAAGAAACTGAAAAAAGCATTGTCAAAATTTCTCCAGGGCCCAAAAAAACCCCCCTCAGAAATGGTAAAGTTAGTCTATTTTCTGGCAATCGAGTAATTTCAATTATGTATTCAAGCTTACGAGATGTAATACTCTGAATGCTGACTTATTTAACAATGTGGGTCAAATAACAAGCACTCCAGAATATTTTAATCAAGCTAAATCCAGTCCACTCTCATTTATTGACAGCTAAGAGAGCAAGGCATTTCTCTCTAGTGAGATGCCTCACATTCTAACCTCTAGAAATTTATGATTTCATTAATTTGTTTATATTAAAATAATAATATATTCTGGCTCACGATCAGTGTAACACATTCACCCTACATTTAAAAAGTCAGACGTTGTCTGACACTGGAAATGGGATTCCTAGCACCCATTGAAGGGCTTGTATTTTGTTGTATTATTAATCAGTTTGAATTTCGAGGCGCAATTATTTAAGTGGCTCTTATGTGGTTAATTTCGAGACATCAAAGGGACTCACAGAGCAATAACCAGCCAACACATACTTATAAATGTGGCATGAGATTAATTCCATAATCAAGTGGCGGAAGAAATCACATTTCTCAAATCCCAAATTCACTTTTGTGTGCCATTTTTCAGCCTTAATGATCTGCACGCTGGCGACTGAAGTGTTTGCAATATCCTGGGTCATTTGAGTGAATGCCAGTTACACGAGTGGAGTATTATTCGCCAGGGCTTCAAGTACGCAGAGAACATATTCAAACAAATCCATCAGTCTTAAGAAACACGCCAAGCCTAGACACAAAGCAGAAAGAAAGAACCAGAGCTCTAACTCTCACACCTACAGATGCATGCCTGCATAAATGTGATGCACGTGTCGAGTGCTCCAAGATATCCCTCTAAAGAGCAGAGATCATGCATTTTAAAGCCAGATTTCCGGTCCTACAAGTGTTGAAGCTTGGCACTGAGCGTGCTACTCATGTAGGAACCTGAAGCTTAGAAAAACAGCTTAGAAGTAGTCTTAAGAAGTGCTTAAAGAAATAAAGATAAGAATTTTCTGACTTTCATTCCAAATCTTTTCGATTTTAGGTCATCTATATGCTAGTGCACCACTAAAAACTGACTAAATTCAATCTTTGAATGAATCACAATATAATCATATATATAAAATACAGATATTAATGTTTTTTTATAAACAAGATATAATTATAGGAAAAAAAATCTATAATTTAATAACATATCTAGGGCCAAATGATTAATGTTTTTTTATTATTTGTTAATGATATATATAAAAAACGATTTTTTATATAATAATATACATATTTTCCTTTATATTTCGGCCCCAAACTTTGAAAAAGTAAATATGTCAATTCTAGAAAAAAAAAAAAAGGGAAAAACTAAAAAAAAACAAAAATCAAAAAAACAATTATAGTCGTTTTTAAGAACAAAAAGATACCTGCTACTAAATATCCATACTAAAAAAAGCAGCTCTTTAGCATTTGTCGAAAACTTGCCTCCAGTGTTTTCTGAGGCAGAGTGAATCATCTGAGGGGCACGAGTCACAGTCCCCATTCTGTTTTCTTAAAGCGGCATGGAGGATCCTCATCGGCCGCATCCGTAAATGGCTTCGCTGTATGCCCAGCCCCTGTGTGTGATGTGATAAAGAACTTTTAATCCATTTCAAAATGCACACTAACGGCAGATGTTTTGTTGAAGACTTGCCCAACCGCACACTGCAGTGTCTATCTCAGCGTGAGAATGACACTGGTCATCTGAAAGGCTCCTGAATAACTCTCCCTGAATAAGCCCTGCTCCTCCTTAGAGGGAGGCGTAGCACTACTCGTTCTGCAGAATACAAACCGAGGCCTTGGTGCACCCTCGCTTCTTATTAAAACATATACAAAGAACCTGAATGGTTGGATTGATTTGTTTCACCCAAATCAATTACCAGCTTGTATAGCAGTTTAGTAAAGTGGTTAGTGTGGGAGAAAAAAAAAAAAAAAAGAAAAGGAGAAAAAAAAAAAAAAAACAAAAAAAAAAGAAAAAAAAAAAAAAAAAAAAAAAGGGGACAAAAAAAAAAAAAAAAAAAAAAAAAAAAAGCTTGTTTGTCCTCAGAAACACACATGTATCACGTCCAATATGACGGACTAAATGGACCATTTGATGAAAAAAATAGGAACACGCTTTAACTAATGTCATCCAGCCCACAAAGAGTACACAACCCAAACTCTAGACTTTTTGAATTTTTGCAGGAGTTAAGATATATATATATATTATCCATATATACATAGATATATATATCTATATTCCAGTATATAACATCTACATAGGATATATATATTATATATAAAATAAAACACACACACACACAACACATATATATTTATAATGTATAACTTTTTCCCAAGGGGTCTGTGGAAATACAAACAATTTTTTCAATCGTGTATGTACAAAAAGCAAATACATTTATATATATCTATAATATATATATCTAGATAGCTATATATATATAAATACATTCTCTTTTTTATTACCAATTTTCTTAATTTTTCCAAATTTTGCTTTGCTTCAGCATGGCAAAACTTCATTTAATCAAAATATATTATTTTGTAAATAGCATGTTGTGTTTTAATAGCACTCTTTTTCTAACGCAGAGTAAAAAAGGGTGGGCTATGTAGCTAATTCTTCTTTCATCATCATCTTGTCACATCAAAAGTTTGAAATCCCTGTGCCTAGTCAGACCCCAGATGTGTCGGACAGGCATTTCCTTCCACAGAACGAGAAGAACACTGAATAAAATGTACATGTTGCCTCACTCTTCCAATCTGTTGCTTCCTGTCTCTCTAACAGGTGTAATGAACATCGGCCCAGTGTATATTCGTGATCCATCAGCAGTCAAATAACAGGACGGACTGCTCAGCACATCAGCATTTCAATCTGCAAAGCGGCAGGGGTCCTGCAGACAAACACTCCTCCATTACTCTCCTTCACCACGACGGGAAACACGGCCGGCCTGAAAGAAGGGCTGACAGTGAGGGGTTGTCAGGACAGTGTCTGGAGATGGATGAGACCACATTTCAACAGGAATTATGGGCTGACGTGCCAGCATGCTTTACAGTGAGTGATGGTGGATGGCAGAAAGCATGTAGCTGATGTCCTGCTAGGCACAATCAAAACAAAGAACATGCTGTATTTAGGATCCTGTCACTTGATGCTGTTGTGATGTAATGTCTAAAAACAGTAAAATTATAATAATTAATTAAAAAGTTTGGAGTAGGAAAGATTGTTTAATGTTTTTGCAAGATGTCTCTCTCCATGGGTACATTTATGAAACAAAAAAATATATTATTATTGAAAATATTTATACAATTTTTTAATATATATATATATATATAAAAAAAATATATATATATATATTATATAATATAATATATCTATGATGATATCACTGCATAATTATCACTTATGACAAGTGTGATAATTATTAGTATATATAATATTCTATATGTTACATTTTTATATATGATTAATATGATATATGATAAATAAATAATACTTAAACTGCAACAAGAATTTCAGTAGTTTCACAAAAGATTAACACTGAATCACTGTATATGCAAATCAAACAAAGATGGATATTTCATCCTGCAGCGAGCTCTCTTAACCTGAGTCCATCGACCTCATGCAAGTTCAATATATAAAAATTCATGAACATATTCAGATCAAAGGAGCAAATCATGATTTATATTTGTTGACCCAAGACTATGCTTGAGCATATTTGTACAGTCTTGCTGTGAAATGCAATTCAAGACAAGCATATTGAGTATGGCCGACTACAGCTAAAACACTGCTGTTCCACTAGAAACGAGAGATTTGATTTACTCGATGAATAAAGGAACATATCCACACACAGAGAAATTATGACACGCCAAATGCTCCCTGCGGTTTCTAATAAAAACCTTTCTGCTGGAACAACAGTCTACCAGTGCCATAGGAAATGAATCAAAAGACATAATATTTGCTGGTAATTAGTGGTGTTTGCTAAGGCAGTTACTATCGATCATGTTTGTGCCATGTTCTATGCAAAAATAAAATAAATTTAAAATTAACTTGAAGATTATATATACACACACAGGGATAGATAGATAGATAGATAGATAGATAGATAGATAGATAGATAGATAGATAGATAGATAGATAGATAGATAGATAGATAGAGACAGTACATTCACAAAAAAGGGGCCTTTGTTTTGAAGTCACACTAGTTTTCTTACACATGCTATTTATTTATGCTTACAAAACCCAGTGGTTGTGTTGGGATAATTCTCCATCATCAGGGATTGTTTGTTGTTGGAAAGCAATCAGAGGGCGTTTGGAGGAGATCAAGATGGGAAGACTCAGCCCCAGGATGACTGTCAATCATCTATCCATCAGTAAATATGTTTCTGTAGGCGAGAGCTACAACAATATTTCCCTCAGGCTAGCACCGTGATATCTGGACTGGGGCAGAACAAAATGGAAGATTAAGACTACCAGGGATAGACTTTATTTTTTTATTTAGACAGGCTAAGCCTAATAGAAGTGGCTTCAGAAAGTTTCAGAAAGTGGGAATTTGAGATGTTTTGTTCTATTTTTTTTTTTGCAATTCATTTTCTAAAAGCATTCGACAACGCGCAGATTGCGCAATTTTGGCGCACTTGCAAAGCTTGCAAAACAAAACAACAACAAATAATACTAATGATAACTAATGACTTGTTTATGTTTTTTATATAAAATATATTTTATTCATAACAAAAAAAATATAAAATCCGTCAGTGTAAATTAAAAGAATACACTCATTGAAATAAATTAAAGTAGTAATATATTAATGTTATTGTTTGTTGTTTATTAGTATAGTAAGAATATAAATATACTTATAGTTTAAAATTATGACTAGATTAATAAGTAAATAAATAAATAATTTATTAATACAGTTAATATTAATATAAATTAATCTTATACTACCACAATCAAGTGCGCGTAATATTATATGTATTATTAATACCTTATAAATAGAAAATAAAAAAATCTATACATTTTGGGATGAATCATATTCAAATCCCATATTAGAGGTATATGGCACTTACAGGTTACAAGTTTCTCTTTAAGTGTCTGGTGTAGAAAAGATCAGAAGACATGTGGAGCACGACATCTGCTTGTCATACAGATCTCACTCACTCTAGTGAGTCCTGGAGTCTCTGTTATTGTCACAGCAATTACAGGATCACAGGACCGGCAGAGGGGTCCAGATCATTACACACACTCTAATTGGCTGTCTTCACAAGGTTTACTCTCGGCAGACTGACACACTGGGAGGTCAGCAATAAATATAACGGTGAAAAAAAAGAGGTCCATGAATACCAACCCAGAATTTGTGTAAATGGTGGCTGGAACTCTCACAGGTTAATGTGGAAGTATGGATGAATAGCCAACAATACAGTGGCGTAACTTTGCTTTGAAAAGCGGTGGGGACCTCGTTTTTGCTGTTTTGTTTAATAAACCTAACTTACTTGGGGGACTGGGTTTTTTTCCGAGTGAACAAACTTACTTTGCTTTCAAAAATTCATCGATTGACCAGGGGCAAGCGCCAGAGAATTAGGAACGACAGGTGGCTGAGGAGGGATCAGTGACAGAGGGAGCTGGGCAATTCACGCTCCAGGCTCATTCTTCCCACTGGTCGCTTTTGCGATTAACTTTATCAGTTGGTTGCACGCGCAGGGTTTTATTTTTTTGCGCTACAACATGGGGTTATTCAATGCATGCTGATGAACTTTTTTTTATCATAGTTTATAGTTATATGGAACCGAAACTGGTTAACATTCAACCCGTTCTTTTTCATCAGTAGTATTATTTGTGATTTGAATTTTTGAACTAGAGTTCCTCTTTTGCTGTGTTATAAGCAGGGCTTCGGATGCTTTCACTTTCGAATTCACGATCTTGTCACGTTTTACAATAAAATATAATTGTCTGTTTTGTTTTTTTTTTGCTTACATTCTATAGACCTTTCACCTTTTAAGACAAAAAAAGATGGATTCATTATTTTTAATAAAAATGCACAACAACAATAAAACAGTATTCAATGACAAACTAGCTTACTAAACGTTATTAACAAAAACGAATAAGATGAGGCAAGGCATACACCACATGCTGTATTATATAACGACTAATAAATTACAGAACGTTTAGCAAAAACACTGAGGAATCTAAAACAAAAGAGAGAGAGACTCCAATAGCCTAAGTTTATGGAAGCCGTTTTGCACTGAATAAAAAAAAAAAGAAAAAAAAGGTATATTGCGACTTTTTATCTCACCATTCTGACTTTTTTCCTGAGAATTGCGTGATATAAAGTCACAATTGCGAGATATAAAGTCACAATTGCGAGATAAAAACTCGCAATTCTCACTTTTTTCTCGCAATTGCGAATTTATATCTCATAATTCTGACTTGTTTTCTCGCAATTCATCACTTTTTTTCTCTCGCCTTCTCACTTTTTTTTCAGAATTGTGAGATTAATCGCCATTGCGCGTTAGTTTATAGTCCAGTTTTGAGGGAGAAAAAAGGACTGATATGTTCTCAGAATGGCGAGTTTATATCATCACAACTTCTGACAAAAAAAAGTCAGAATTGCTGATATCACTTCGCCCCCCAATTATGCGAGCAAAAAGTCTGAATTGTGAGTTTATGTCTCGCAATTGCGAGTTTATATCACGCAATTCTGATTTTATTTCTCAGAATTGCCCGTTTATATCTCTCAATTATGACTTTTTAACTCGAAATTTAACTCGAAAAAACCTTCTCTGGTTTAAGAAGCGGTCTTTTACTTGACTTAAGCGTGAAATCATTCCTTCTGCATAATAGTCCTCTCCAAAACAGGTCATTATAATTTTTATATGAAAAATTAAATAAATATAAGGAAAACTCGCCCACTCGATTTGGTAATATTCTTTAATTTTGTAGTCCGTATGAAAAGGTGCATTTCTATTAAAAGGCACGTCCATGTGGAGAGGGCGAGTCAGCGTCGGCATTCGGCAACCTCATCTTTGCACCCGACACTGACTCAGAAAGCACTAGTTTAGTAATAAATAATTAAAGTGTCTTCTTTTCCCCCGCAACGTTCATAATCACTTTGCCGGTGCTTTGAGGCAATTGCTTTATGCGCGAGCTTGAGCGCGGAATAGGCTCTAGCCTAATACGTCTGCCTATAGCCTATATTGAAGTATGGCGCTTATAAATTATATATTTAATAATGAATATATTATTATATTAATCAATTTAATATAACGTGCGACTAGTTGACTAGAAAAATCTTAAGTAGAGGGCAGGCTTACTTAGCACAAGGAAGCTCTCCAAAATGCTATAGCCTAATGACATTACGAAAAGTGCGACAGCTGCAAATCACATCGTTATTGCACTGCACGAGTTATGCATGCATAAGGAGTTAATTTTTTTATCACCCTAATTAGATTATGAAGAATGATTTGTTGATCTTGTTTTCCCTTTAATACATAGCCTACCTTCCGCAATATATTTTTCAATTACTTTCAAAAAGTGGTAGGGACAACATCGACCCTGGCAAAAAGTGGTGGGGACATGTCCCACCCGTCCCACCCGCAAATTACGCCTATGCACAATACCATGGTTGGTTGCAATGATCTGGGATTGCTTTATCTGCACGGTATATAGGAAGATGCCATAGAATCTGGCTAAAATTGTGTAAGTCTGCATAACTTTGCTGCCTGGAATATTCTTCACATTGTGAGCAAACGTATGACACTTATGTTTACACTGCCTGTATGGGAAGGTTCTGGAACAGTGTCAATAGCAAATATGTAACTGTTAGACACACTGTAAACCCTAATGTTGTCTTTACTTAAACAATCAAGTAATGTTGACTAAACATTACTTAAAATGTAGCATTTTGGCCCTGTCACATAAAAACATGAGTTAATTTAACTTATTTACCTTCAAAATACATCAACTTAAGATTTCAAGTGTTGTGAGCTCAAAATCATGATTAATCCTTTAAAAAAAATAGGTCATTTTCACAAATGTAGTCTTCTTGACTGTAAAATTCTAATACTGTGTTCAACCTTTAAGTGCTTTTTTCTTTTTTTTATCAGATAACATATGACTTCAATTACAATTATTGACCATAATGGTAATACATTTACTTATTTTTATTTAGGAAAAAAACTTTTCAAAGTTGATAAATTAACTTTAATACATATACAAGTGTTTTTTGTGACACTGGGTTGAGCAGTTTTCACTCAAAAGCCTTTTAATACATGCACGTACATGTGTGTGTAGCGTCTGGACCAATCAAAAACACAATATATATTTTGTTAGCTATAATTAACAAATACTCTGTAACACCCTCAGTAACAAGCAGGTGCGGACCGATGGGACCCGTCCCCCGAAATGCCGTAAACACCTAGGATGGCAGAACCAGAAACAGGCCTCTGGTTCCATGGCAAACCAACGCTGATTTATCACCTGGGTTTTATTGCCTAAAGGAATGGAAGCAGGGGAAAATCACTGCATGTCCATAGCAAGAGGGCACAATGCCCAGTGAAATGGACTGTTCTCTAATTAATTCCTAGGAAAACCTTTCTTTGAATGAACACACATATCCTTGAGGTCATTGTGTATGTTGTCTTTGATATTTTTAGACTATTTTATGCTTGCTTATGATGGAACCCATTCCTGTCATCATACCATGTTTAGTATCTATGAACTCGCCTTCTGATGATTTTTTTTTCTAACACGAGGCGGTGTATATTATAGCGTGGTCATCCGCAATAGTTAGGTCCTGAGACTCTTTTTAGAATTCGATTCAAGTTCCCTTTGCCAAATTACAACTGCCCATTTCCACACAAAGGGTCATAAAAATCCCCGTATCTCAAAACTCCCCTTGGATACGGCCTTTCTCTTTGGACAAGCCCATCTTGAGAGGCGGGCATCTTCTCCGCCCTTAAAGGCCTCACACCATGTGACCCGCCCAGAGTCGGTGGTTCTGTTAGGTTTTGAGAAGATGTGAGCACCAACGCTCCAGGACATCCTAAGTTTTGTGCCAGGCATTCGGCCTTGACTTTTCCATTCACCAAAAATTATCTGACTCAAACTGGTTCTTTTCATCAACCAACTTCAGCAAAGATCAACTTGAACCTTTGGACTGCATCAAGCCTTTCTTTCAAACAGATGAGACGTGCAAGTATTTCAAACTTAGTCTTATTAATTGATACATTAGGTATCATTTGCTCCTTTTTACAAAGGTGTGTTTGAACTAAGAATCTGATGTTTCCTTCAGGCGGTATATCTGCTGATTATGCAAGATTATTTTCTTATTTTCTCTCCTCTTTACTGAGTTAAGCTTTAACCCTTTCCTATACCAACTGTATGCGTGTGTGTGTGTGTGTGTATGTGTATGTTAGACCAGTTAAGTGTTTATGTAGTATGTTAGCCTAGTTTAAGTGTTTATGTAGTTAATAAACCCTTACTTGTATCACACTTGACGTGTTCATTGTTGACTCATAACCGGAGTCAATAATCATGCAGATTTATGCTACAAGCTCTGTGTAGAGTTGTACAGTAAGAAAGTTATTTCCCTTAACCAGGAAATTAACGTTCTTAGAATTGACAGACAGTTGACCCTGAGAGGTCAAGTAAATATCTACAGCAGATCTAAATATTTATAATTAATTATAACTAGTTATGATTAATTTAAATGTCCCCATGAGCGGGTTCCATAAAAAAGTGTAATATACACTCACAGGCATGAACACACATACACGCCACATGCTAAAATGCGTGAAAGAGTTCCTTACAGCCTCCTCCCAAGTCTCATAAAAAATCCTAATTGCCTCATTTTGTTATCGATATGGTTTTGTTCGTTTCTTTTTATTATTTCATGCTATCCAAAACCTGCCGCGCTTCGTTTCTCTGTTCAAATCTTTCCCGCTTTCCTCCGAAAGTGGCTGTCATTTGCAGACAGACAGCGTGAAATTACTTTAATAAAGCTGTATATTGCCGACAAACACATGATGTCTACTATCGGGGCAATTTCAATGATTTTGATCGTGCAAACGGTTGAAGAAAATACACCTTGTTTGTAAGTGTCAGCGACCACACATTCAGTTTTATAGGTTTACTTAAAACGGCTCACTCTGTTTTTCCTTTAATGTGATTGGCCATGCAAGGAATTCTGCCCAGCAACAAGAGGACTAATGCACTGATTGGTGGATTACAAAATCGGTCCTTTTGGCCTCGTCACGTCTGTTCAGTTGCTGACGCCACATTTCAAGAAGGACATTTTTCTTTGTGTCCTATGTTCGGTAAGTAAAATTATGTGGATTTAAAGTTATTTTGTGTGATTTTTTAAAGAGTGAAATATGTTTATTTAAATCATTGTGGTACGTTTCTATAATAAAAGACAACGCAGTCATAATTACAATATTCCTCGGTCAAACTTTGCCAGCATAACGTTAGCCATCAAGTAACGTTAACGATATGGATTTGTGATGGTATGATAACGTCTAGGTTACTTGTGTAACACTCGTTCCCTGAGGGAGGGAACGGAGACGTTACGTCAGTGACTGATGAATTGGGATCTCGCCGAGAGCCCAATCACCTTCGAGTGTTAACAAAACAAGCCAATGACAGTTGGAATGCGAGCTTTGCATCGTGCACCCCGCCCCGCAGCGCGGGTATAAAAACAGAGCACGTGCAAACGCACATCAGTTTTCGCTGAGGAGCCGAGACTACGTGCCACGGCCGGTTACCAGCGGTGGCTTACACAATGTGGCCAATGGAACGTAACGCTCCGTTCCCTCTTCGGGACGGAGGGTTACACAAAGTAACCTGACTTCCCATTCAGTCAGTCACGTTCAACATTACGTCAGTCATGACTGACGAATTGGGATCCGTATGGAAAACGCCACTATTGCTGACCCCCTCCAGTGCCCTGCGAAGGCCGGCAAGTCCCCCCACACCAGTTGGGCTGGAAGATAGGACAGGGCTTAGGCAGAGGTATCCGCCACTGCCGTTCCACACAGTGGGATATTGGATAACACTGGGAAAGCGTACCCAGTTGGGACGATACGGAAGCCACATCCCGCACATAGGAAGTATCATGTGGAATTACACATATGGAATGGCCCAGGGCAGTACTACATATGGAAGTATCTGCGGTAGACTCAACCCGCCTGGGGTGAGATGACTACTCAGCAGAGATGGCAGTGAACGACTGCTAGGGAAAGACACGGGCTTACCGTGAGGGGAGCCGTACCGTGGAAGAATACACAAGTGGGATCACCCGAAGGGGGAATCACAACACACGGGCACCTAGCACAGCACAAGGGCTGACCTTGGGCATGCACACGAGTGCTGAGCTGGCGTCTGGCGCTCCGCCACACCTGACCACCGAGGGTGCTGGAGGAACTCCAAACAGGGTTCGCATGAGGGGAACTTGCCTGTGAAGTAATTAAGCGCACATATCCGGTCCGTAGAGGGGAAAGGGCGCAGCAAGGTGATCGACACCGAGCAGGTCCGGTGTTACTGACTACCTGAGGCGAGTACACGAGAGGACACGGTCTCTACACGGAGATTATAGAATCTCACAAACATGTTAGGTGTCGTCCAGCCGGCAGCTCTACAGATGTCTGTTATCGAGGCGCCCCGCGCCAATGCCCAGGAAGATGCCACTTCTCTCGTAGAGTGAGCTCTCACTCCGCGGGGGCATGGTAAACGTAGGGCCTGGTATGCCAAGACTATAGCCTCCACTAACCAGTGGGCAAGTCTTTGTTTGGAGACAGCCTTTCCCTTCTGCTGACCTCCAAAGAAGACAAAGAGCTCGGTCTGAGGTCCTGAAAGATCGCGTACGGTCCACGTAAATGCGCAGAGCGCGACCGGGACAGAGCAGAGCGATGGCTGGGTCTGCCTCCTCCGGGGGCAGTGTTTGCAAGTTCACCACCTGATCACGGAAAGGCGTGGTGGGAACCTTGGCCACGTATCCAGGCCGGGGTCTCAGGAAAACGTGAGAGTTACCCGTCCCGAATTATAGGCACGAATCATCGACCGAGAATGCCTGCAGGTCCCTACCCTCTTGACCGAGGCCAAAGTGGTGAGGAGCACTGTCTTCAACGACAGAAACTTATGCTCTACTGACTGCAGAGGCTCGAAGTGCTCCTCCTTCAGGGCCATGAGGACCGAGGGGATATCCCAAGAGGGTAACAGGTGAGGGCGCGGAGGATGCAGCCTCCTTGCCCCTCTGAGAAACCTGATGATCAGGTAGTGCTTCCCTAGAGACTTACCGTCTACTGCATCGTGATTTGCGGAAATGGCGGCAACATACACTTTCAAGGTGGAGGGAGACAGCCTTCGCTCCAAACCATCCTGCAGGAAAGAAAGCACGACTGCGATCGGGCATCTACGTGGGTCTTCCCGGCGGGAAGAGCACCATTCGACGAACAGGTTCCACTTCAGCCTGAAAGCGTGTCTGGTAGACGGGGCTCTAGCTGAAGCAATGGTGTTCACTACCGCTGGAGGTAGCCCACCTAGAAACTCCGCATCAGTTCGGGTGAAGGTGAACCAAGTCCGACTGGGCCAGTATGGCGCTACCAAGAGGACATGCTCCTCGTCCTCCCTGACCTTGCAAAGCAACTGTGCAAGAAGGCTCACTGGGGAAACGCATATTTGCGTAGGCCCGAGGCCAGCTGCACGCCAGTGAGTTCCGTGCCGAGGGGTCCCCCTCGGGCCAGTGCGGAGTAAAACCACTGGCAATGGGACGGGTCCGGGGAGGCAAACAGGTCTACCTCAGCGTCCCCAAAGTGCCTCTAAATCAGCTGGACTGTCTCGGGGTGGAGTCGCCATTCACCCGGAAGGGCGGGCTGACGTGAGAGCTCGTCGGCTGCATGGTTGAGCTCGCCTGGGATGTGAACGGTGCGAAGCGATCTCAGATGCTTCTGACTTCAGAGGAGGAGATGGCGGGCGAGTTGAGACATCCGACGTGATCGTAGACCACCCTGTCGGTTGATTTGATGTACGCAACGGTCGCCGTGCGTCGTACGGACCAGTACGGGTGTCGTGTAGCCAGCGATTTGAAGCGGCCGCAGAGCCAACCATATGCTGGGCAACCGAGGGGCGTTGATGCCCACTGTCGTCGGGGCCCGACAGGACCCGCGCTGCCATTCCCACTGCACATGGACACCCCAGCCACCTGGCGGAGGATCTGTTGCCCAAAAACATGACTGGATACTGCCCAAGGCGATACTCCTGTCGAAGAAAGAGAAAGGCAAGACTCTGTCCATGGGCTGAGGGTCTGCGGCAGACAGAACGGGGGTAACAGAAACCCGGTAAGTGCCGTGCCATGCCCATCTCGGGACCGGGCTGTGAAGCCAACGCTGAAGCAGTCTCATATAAAGCAACCCGAGCGGCGTGACAGCGGCTGCGGAGGCCATATGCCCCAGGAGCCTCTGAAAAAGTATCAGTGGAACCGCTGTCCTGCCCTTGAAGGACCAGGCAGTTCAGCATCGACTGCGCACGCTCTACTGAGAGATGTGCCGAGAGGTTGACCGAGTCCAGCTCTATGCCGAGAAAAGAGATCCTCTGCACCGGATAGAGTTTGCTCTTTTCCCAGTTGACCGAAAGCCCCAATCGGCTGAGGTGACTGAACACCATATCCCTGTGCTCGCACAACTGCGCTCGGGACTGGGCAAGTATGAGCCAGTCGTCGAGGTAGTTGAGGACGCGAATGCCCGCTTCCCTCAATGGAGCGAGGGCTGCCTCCACGACCTTGGTGGAGACACGAGGCGACAGGGATAGCCCGTAGGGGAGGACCTTGTACTGATATGCTAGCCCTTCGAACGCAAAGCGGAGAAACGGTCTGTGTCGAGGGAGAATTGAGACATGCAAGTACGCGTCCTTGAGGTCGACCGCTGCAAACCAATCGACAGGACGGACGAATTGGAAAGATGAGTTTCTGCGTCATACATCATGAACGGGAGTGGTGAGGGGCCCCGGTTCAAGTACGCGCAGGTCAGGATCGGTCGTAACCCCACCGCTTGTATGGGTACGATGAAGTATGGCTGTAGAAGCCGACCTCATCTCGGATGGACGGGGACCGGCTGTAGTAGCGTCCTTCGCTAGAGGGACCGCGATCTTGCCCGCAAGACGAGCCTTGTCCGGCACAGAGGTGACCCGAATGCCCCTGAACTTGGGAGGGCACCAGGCGAATTGAACCGCATAGCCGAGTCTGATGGTTCTCAGGAGCCAGCGAGACGGCCTGGGGAGCGCTAACCAGGCCCCCAGCGACCAAACAAGCAGGACCAGGGAAACCACCGACGTACCCACAGTGGGGCAGCAAGGTGGAACACAGGGACCCAACCCGGGAAGCCGTGTGTCCCAGGGTGGGGTCTGAGTGCGCAGAGCGCGACTTACCTGGCTCCACTGGTGGGCAGGGGGCTCGTGAGGAGGCGTTGCGTCCTTGAACTGAACCCTGCTGCCCAATAGCGAAGGGAGAGGGGGCCGGCCGTGTGGAGACAGGGTCTCGTGCACCGCCATCCTCGCCCTCTTGGAACCCGGAGAAAAAGGAACCCGCTCTTCTGTTGAGGTTTAGGGCACCACTGGCTGGGTCGCCAGTGGCAGAATAGAAAAAAACAGGAACAAAGGTTTCTCCAACCGACCCTCCGCCGGGGGAAGGAGTGGTGTAGTCACCATCTCCTGAAGAGCAGGATCAAAGAGCTCCGGGTCACCCGTCTCAGGGACGCCGCCTGCCCTGGCGCCTCACGGGCTTGGCAGGGGCAGAGACGGGCTGCGCCGCTTTCCTGCTGCAAGCTCCACGCTGCGGCCGTTGTGAAGGATGCTGCTGCGGCCGAGCTGGAGCGGAGATAGAGGCCACAGGAGGGCGCTCTCGGCGACGAGCAGACAGAGGGGCCGCAGCCGGCGGTGGGGTGCGGACAGCAACAGACCGCCGGGGCAGGANACAGTATTCCTCCGTTGAGGAAAAACGGAGGTGCCTCTTTCATGAGAGGCCTGGATCTGCCACGCAGTGTTGTGTCCACTTGAATATGACCTCGTACAGCCTGCTTTTATTCATTTAGGTGGGCCGACCATCGCAGCTCCCTGATCTGCGCTGGAGCGGCAGTGTGGCCCTACCGTGAGCCAGCTATGTGCAATACTACCACTCTGAACGCCTCCTTCTTATGAATTCAGGATGCATGGTTTGGGGGCCTCCCTCGGCCCCCCCGCCCCCCTATCGGGCGCCAGGGCCTAGAATCATGATGAGGATTCTGCCGCTGTAATTGAGAGCGCACCACCAGGCTCATGCACTTATGTTGAGATCATACTGTACTAGTGCAGGTGGGGTGGTACAATGGACCTTCACTCCGGAGCTACCTCACTTGTAGCAGATAGAAGAGGGAGATGACAGTCCAAGCACCCCTGGCCGCGCTGTCAATTCGCAGAAGAACCCATGTCAGCAGCTAGGGTGTATTCTGGCTGCACGCCGATAGCATGAGGAGTGAGGTCCATTGGGTCTAAGGCACTAGCTCGGGTTCTCGTACGCACTCATGAAGAACTAACATCGGCCTCTCTGCTTGTCCGTCTTCCCTTTCCATATAGCGAGTTTTGGAGATCGAGCGGGCCACTAACGTTAGATACAGTGGGCTGACTGACACGTTCTGGGCGGTGACTATTTCCCCTAGAGTAGATAGTAGGCTGAAGACGAATGACACCAGTAGCCTGCTCACGTGGTATTACGCTGACCATGTGTAGACTTTTACGAATAGTCGCCACTATCTGCTAGACGATGGATGTACATACTGCGTCCCTCTAGAGATAGGCAGTATCGTAGTTCGCGGGCACTTCATGCCGGGCGGCAGCCGGTATGTATGATGCCGTAGGTGACTCTGAGTAGCTGATGCAGATACTCAGAGACATAGACTTTGCCTATCTATAGGATCTTGACCTCCAAGTACCGCTGGTCAGTGCTTGCCCTCACACACTCTGGTGCCCACGACACCACGAGAAACACCCTTAGCTACTAATCCCGGTTGTTTTGACCCATCTACATCTTTATGGACATTTCTAACCCAATCTACTCACTCTTTCGGGTGGCTAATTTCGTGGGCCCCCACCCACCCACCTGGTTATACTTTCTGTTGGATCTCACACTTGTTCTGAACCAACTTCCCTTTACGAAAGTCGGTTTTACCTCCCTTTCTTCAGTGCGCACGTCACCTACTTTGCCCATTCCTACTACAATATCATATATGGTAATTGACGCTTAAGCGCCACTCGCTTTCGTTTTCTTTTTGAGTGGTCTAATAAAAACCCCGGTTTCAGCCTGGGACCCCACTCCTCATGGTTCCCGACTAATACCTGCTCTGCACAGGGTGTAACTAGAGGCCGGTTGAGAAGGTCCTTATGACAAAGTGAGGTAGCCTGTGTGACAGGCCAAGACTAGTAATTGATCCAGTAAGTAGGCTCTTGGTCGTATTCCCTGAAAGCAATCCTTCATGATTCTATGCCCTGGCGCCACCTCTGAGGAGGCTTTTTATGGCACAGCTGGTACAGGGGCCCCTGCCGTCCCGCAGTTCTGGGAACCAAGCCAGCCGCCCTCATTACACCAGAGATCAATCTCGAGAGACTGACTCCCGTGTTAGACTATTGGTAGCCTGGGTTCTACTACCAATCATGTCCCGGTGGGACCTGCACACTGTGAGCCTCTAGTAATGTCCCTTGGCAGCCTAGGCATCTGGCCACAGGGAGTAATGTCACTGACAGCCATCAAGTCCAGGACAGGGGCAACTCCCATAGCGATATGATGTAGTTGGTACTTAGGGCTGCATGGTTATGGCTTGCCTCCCATCAGAGGGCGGCGTGGGTTATACCGTTCCACAATAGCGGTCCTCCTAGAGGACGCAGTTTGAAGTTCCACGAAAGGGAACGTCTCGGGGTACTTATGTAACCATGGTTCCCTGAGAAGAGAATGAGACACTGCGTCCTCTAGTTTTTGTGCTATGCTGCGGACACAAGCTTCAGACGAAGAAAGTGATGATGTGCGCTACTGGTGCCTATTTTGTACTAGTTGCGACGGTAATGACGTCATGGCTGTCGCCGGCCAAACAAGTTGGTGTTTTTGCAATGTAGGCTCAGACACGGGTCACGACGAGGCGTTCCCATAGCGACCCCTAGAGGACGAAGTGTCTCGTTCCCCTCAGGGAACCATGGTTACATAAGTAACCCGAGACGTTTTCCTCTAAAGTCAGACCAACCAACTGAGGTCCGAAACCTTGTTCTTCGAGGACTGCCTATCATGCTCGGAGATGAAGACTCTTCTTTCTTCAAGTCATGTTTAGTAAGTACATCTGTTCTTAAAAGGGATAGTTCACCCAAAAATGATTACCCCATGGTTTACTGACCCTCAATCCATCCAATCAGAGTTATAATACATTTATCCTGGCTATCCAAGATTATATTGGCAGTGAACGGGGGGGATTTTGAAGCTCAAAAAAGTCCATCCATCATAAAACTGCTCCACACGGCCCCAGGGGGTTAATAAAGGCATTGTGAAGTGAATCAATGTGTTTGTGTAAGAAAAATATCCATATTTAAAACTTAGTTTGTAAAGTGAAATATCTAGCTTCCGGCTGACCACCTTCCGTAGGGGTGTTCAAATGTAAGAAGTTGTATAAAACACCTCTCGCAGTGCAAAACACTTAAGGTACATCCTACATCATACGTCACATCACTTGCGCTTTTTCTGTAAGTTGAATACGGTCCACCGGACGCTGGATATTTTACTTGAAAAAGTTTTAAATATGATATTTTTCTTACAAACCATTGAGTCATTAGAAGGCCTCCTTTAACAAAAAATCATCGTATATATAAAAGCGTAATGAGTGTGAGTACATTTTTATTTTTGGGTGAAGTATTCCTTTAATATACAAATGTGGCCAACTCTCTTGTACAAGTCTTCAAAATAATAACTTCATTTATTCTGATAATCATGCATTGATGATAAACTTTTGATTCCTGATCACAATACTATATTTATACCTGTTATTTTCACTAGGTGTCTGATCATCGCAACACTATCCTTGATGTGCCAGTGGGGATCTTATTTGAGGACACTGATCTTCAGCCCCCCAACTCTTTGCATTTGACTGCTTCGATTGGAATAATTCTTGAAGGCCAAGTGGTGATGGACAAAATGCAGGACCTCCTACAGGCAATTTGTCTTCTCTTCAGTCTGATTTACGCACTAGACCTGAATTACCCAAAATCACTCGCCAACACGTTTGATTTCATCCAGCGTGATGAATGTTTTCTATGTTTTATTTTAGTTTGCTATGTTTGCACAAAGCTTAAATGGTCAAATGTAATAGTTATGTTTACATTAACATAATTGTGATACTTGAGTGAAGTATATATATGTGCATAGATTTGTACAATTGATGTACTGCACTAGTTCATTTTGTTACCACCTTTACAGTGTGTCTGTGACCCATTTCCATTACTGTATAGTGTTTACTGTATTTGCATTAATATTGTGACATTTTGTCAATAAAAAGTCAAAGATTAAATATGCTGTTCATTGTTTTATTTCAGTTTGGTGTGCACAAAGCTTGCAGTCAAAAATAAGAACATCATTCAACAGTTTCAGTTACATTTCCAAGTTGAGTTAACTTAAATATATAAGTACACTTGAAATTAATACCAAGTTAAGTCAACATAATCATTTAAGTACATTAAATAAGCGCCAAGTTTGGTGAACTTAACGATATAAGTATAGTCTACAAAACCGCCAAGTTTAATGAACTTATATATGCAAATTTTGGGAAACTCCATTACTCAACTAAATTGAGGCAACGAGTTTACTCAATCAATTTAGTTCAGTCAACTTATTAGGGTTTTCAGTGCAGGAAACATATACCTGCATTCCCTTGAGCACAAAAGCTCTCATGTGAAATGAGCATGTGCGTCACGAATAAAACAAAAAAACCTCGTGGAGGAGATTCAGGGCACTCACTGCCTTAGGTTCTAATATAGCTCCCCTTGTAAACAAGGGCCCATCACAGACATCCATTGTGTTCATTTTCCAGATGCTGCACAACAAACAATTTATGCCAGCGGAAGAGTTTTGTCTGTGCATACGAGCATGAAATTAGCCTGTTTAGCAGAACTGAATTCATTTGGAGCTCCTAAAATAATAGCGCATGCTGCTGTGATGCTTCAAAAGGAGCTGTTGCTAAGTAGCACCAAGGGCACCGAGAGCCTGTCGGCGACACAGTCGGCGGCAGGCGCCCGACTGCGCGGCCACAGCTGGCGGCCGGCCACGGCGGATTGAACGGGCGCGGTGCGCCGATCCGAGACAGAGAGAAGACTGTTTGGAGTGAAAGCAAATGCATCTGTCACAGACCGAGATGTGACATTTCAAAATGTGCGTTAACAGATGGAGGATTGTTTATATTTATGAATGCTGCAGTGCAATGACTACACATTTAGCACTCGAGGGAAGCACGCCCGCGCCACTCATAGAAATGTCAGGGAAAGAGCGCGACGCCTTCGCTAGAACCGATTCTGGATCCTGGCAGAGCAGCTGAAAGTCAAAAGGTGCAGCTTGGTTATAGCAGTTAAAATGAACAAATTGAGAAGATTTAGATGCGGTAGAAGGAGAATGTAAAATGTGAGCTTCACATGTGTTACATATGCATTCTGTCATCATTTCCTCAACCTCATGTCGTTCCAAACTTGTATGACTTTCTTCGTTTTGTGGAACACAAAAAAGAAGATATTTAGAAAAATTTTAGTTTTGTTAGTTGCGTTGGTTCCCATTGACTTCCACTACACTTTTTGATCATACAGTGGAAGTCATTGGGAACTCATTTTTGGGCTAACTTTAATGCATCCTTACTGAATAAAAGTATTATTTACTGACAGTCTGTCTTGAAGATCATACTTGAAAAACATCAGAACTGAGTGCTGTGTGAACAAAGCCTTAGAGAGTAACGGAAAAAAGTACCTTGGTATTCTTTGAAGTACCTTGGAATACAATGTAAATACTATGGTATATCAATAAAATTATTCAGGACCAGGGTTGGGGAGTAACGGAATACATAACGGCGTTATGTAATTAGGATACAAAAATCTAGTAACTGTAATCCGTTACAGTTACATCAAAAAACTAAGTATTCAGATTACATTTACATTTAGTAAAAAGTGGGAATACTATCAGGATTACAAATTGTTTAATTTAAAATGAAATAAATGAGTATTTTGACATAACGCTATATATTTCAGCTCCGTGCCTTTCAATCATAGTTCTGGTAGAGCCCTGCACGAGCCTCAAATATAGGCCCTAGCCTGGCCCGTGTCCGACAGCTTATCAGAATTACCGGCCCGAGAAAGTGTTTCCCCCTGCTCCAAAACAGCGTATAGGCTACTACTTTTCAGCTATTTAAATAGTTCAGTTGTAGGTATGGAACAAGTGTTATATTTAGTTTAGTTTTTAATTAAGTGAATTTACGAAAAAAACATTTGGATGCATTTTAGTCGTACAGTTTTGTTTTTTTAAAGTCACATGACCAAGCGGCAGCGGCCAGACGTTGAAGCCTATGGTTTGTCGTGTAATCACGACTTGCATCAACTCAACTAATATAGATATAAAAGTTAAACGATAAAACAATCTTACAAACGTTAAACCTGATAAAGTGTGCGCATGTATCCACTAGTTGTGCGGAGAGTGGAAGTTGAAGCGCGCTTTGCAGGACATGGAGGCTCCAGCGCGATCACTTGCATTTTTTCAGTGGATACGCCATCATTTTTACTCATAAAGGTAAGAATAATACATCGATCGGAACTGTAAAGGGTCTATTTTTATTTGTGTGCACTCACAATATCAACAAAACATTGTGCTTTTAATAATATAAAGAATACCACGAGGATGCGCTTTCTGATGTCTCGTAGGTGAAAGGCACGCTTAACCAACAAATCTCTCCTACTATTTCCCCCCGAAACAGTCATGGTAATTACTTTGATGGTGCTTTGCCGGCCGGGTTGAACTATGACGTGAAAATATTCCTTACTAGCCCCTCCCTGCAGAACAAAAAGATCCAGGGGGCGTGGTTGGACCGATCTAGGGGGTGGAGGATTGTCAGTTTAGGGAGGAGATGGGTGGGGGTATTAGGTGATCAGGGGTGGGAGAAAGGAGGTTTAAGAAGAGTAAGGTGGGAGGAGTTGCATCTGGATCCAACCATACCCCCTGGATCTTGTGTTCTGCAGTGAGGACCATCTTTGAAAAATGTCACGAAGCCTGGCAAGGGGTGTAAAAAAGTCGGGGCTCTAGCTCATGGTGCTGTTGACAATGGGACTCACGAGCGCTGATGGGGCGGGAGCAATAACACATAATTATTCTCCTCAAACGCCGGGATGAATGAATTACGTTGCTGTGGAAAAACGTTCCATGGGGGAAATTTCAGAGTTATTTTGTTTTCAAAGAGGATAAAGGAAATAACATAGTTGTACAGTGTGAGCTATGCATGAAGACTCTTGCTTTAACAAAGGCTACTCTACCAACTTGAACATTTGCAGGTACGAGTCTGACTAGCATGGAAATCATCATATTAGCTAAAATGTTGTGTTTGTTAGTGATTTAAAATTCCATGGTTTGCATGACTGCAGTTTTCTAGCGGAAAATGAGCCTGAAAATATAGACATTAACATGAGAGTGCACACCCTAGATCAGTCAATGAAATAAAGAAAGAAAGATCATAGCATTTCACATGCATTTCAACATGTAGACTTATTTTAAAATAGACTAATATGTATATGGTGTACATTTTTTTATGTTGTGTATAAATTATATAAATTTTTATTCGTACATGTAAAATAAATAATAAAAAAAATAAAAATAAAACTGTAATACTAAACTGTATAGCCACTAGATGTCTGCATAGCCTTTTATATAAATATACGGGCTGTAATATCTAGATGGTGAAACAAGACATGATTTTTAATAGATTTCAAATAGTTTTTATTAGTTTTAATTTTAAAGTCATAGTTAATTAAAAGTACTTAGATATTGCTTTTTTTGACTTATTTACATATGTAACGAAGTAATCCAAAAGTAATCAGATTACATTACTTTTATATTGTGGTACTTGGATTACGTTACTGAATACCTTTTTAATGAAGCAATTTGTAACTGTAATGGAATACATTTTAAAAGTAACCCTCCCAACCCTGTTCAGGACCATGGCCTGTATATCAAAGTACCATGGTATTACCGACTGACACCTGGTACCAGCCCAGTACTTTTAAGTGAGAGAGATAGAATAGAGACAGAAGAAGAAAGAAAAACAGATAAAACGAGAGGGGAATGGAGGAAGCTTCCAAACCTGTCACCGCTCATCAGTTCCTCAGGCGCTGTATTGATCGGCTCAGCAGGCTGGATATTAGAGAGGTAATTCACTTTTTAGATAGAAGGCATAGGGAGCAAGGGCTGCCCCATTTGTTACCCAGGCTGAGGAAATCATTGATACTGCCACACTGTCAGGAGGACCCCTGCGGAGGACAGAGGTTTGACGAGGTGGGACACTCAGACAGAAAGATTGGAGGACACCTGTCTTCTTCATCTCCACCTGAATTCACACGCAAAATGGATCAAGCTGCACACTTAACATAGAGTTTATCTAGGGACAACAGAGAGCTTCGACTAGAAATGGAAGCTGGAAGGAGTTGAACAATTCCAGCTTAGTACTTTTTGAGAAAGACATATTTGGGAAAAAATATTCTTGCTGTATTTACTGCCCTCAGCAGCCAGTTGCCAAATTTTGACAGAGCAGATATGCATAAATAATGCATAAAAAAACTCATTAAAAATATCCCAAAATATTTGTATACACTATTTTAAAGGATAGCATAAATGGATCTAATATGTTGTAGCTATACATATATAAGAATTATAAGTACTAATAAATAAATAAAATACCACTGGTTACAACATCTTTCACTACTAAGAATCAGTTTGTTTGAGAACTAAACTGGTTGCGCTGTATGATTTTGATTCACTAAAAAGAACTGATTCACAAGAGGGATTCATTGGAATTACACACTGTATGCGTTGTGTTATGATTTAAGAAAGAATTCACGCAAAGAGGGATCATTCAGACACTGAACTACTGGCGTTACAGACTATACTACATATATTTTGTGGATTCACTGAAATAAACTGACTCCCAAGAGAGATTCATTCGGGAATTGGATTATACTGGTTGCACTGTATGTTTTTGATTATCTAAAAACAATCAAATCACAGGAGGGATTCATTCGGGAATCAGGACTACACTGGTGCCACCAAATATTTGAAGTAACTAAAAATAAACAGCTCTTCAGGAGTTGAACTACACTGTTAATGCTATATGTTTCAGTAAAAAGAACCAGCTCATAAAAGCAGTTTGTTCGAGAATAGGATTAGTTGCGGAGTCACTAAATAGTAGCACATTAACAAAATGAATGAAAAGCAGCAAATCACAGTGTAACTGTTAAAAATGCTCATCTACAAAGTGGAATGCTAAAACACACTCTGTGTGAATTTTAGTCAGTATTTTAGTATAGTGTTTTGCCTTAATCGTCAAAAGAACGCATTTGGTTATGGTATTTATGTTCTTCTACATCTGAACCGATTCTCTAATGTTTACCTCACAGCAGACTGGAGACCCTGATCAGCACATTTATAACATCAGCTGTCACCAAACATGTCTTAAAGGGGTGGTTCATTGTGATTTCACTCTTTTAACATTAGTTAATGTGTAATGTTGCTGTTTGAGCATAAACAATATCTGCAAAGTTATGAAGCTGAAAGTTCAATACAAACGGATATATCGTCTTTTAAAATTCTGGCAGTTCAATGCCTACAAAAACGGCTGGTAGGGACTACAACAAGTTCCCCCTGCTCTACACACGCTCTGCATCTCTCTCTCTCTCTCTCTCATTCAGCTCAGCTCCAACAATGAACTGCTCCAATTATACACTTATTTTCACATAGCTATGAGAAGCGTTAAACATGGACGCGCGTGCAGTTGACGTACTGTATTACAGCTTTAATCAGGGTAAAACCGTATATTAAAAGCTAACATAAGCAGTAGCATCTACAAATAACAGTGTATATAAAAGTATGAGACAACAACAAACAAAAAACATAGGCCTACCATTAAAAGCCATACTTGCACAGGTTCTGCACGATCCTCTACAATAATATCCTCTGCTTCTCAATCGGGCTCAAATTGATAAGCGATATTAACGACGCCGTTGTTTACAATACAACCGGAGCACATGCCGCTGAGGTGAGGGGCGGGATGCTTAGACGTGCACTAGAGGCGGTTTAGCCAATCACAACACACTGGACTAGTTAACCAATCAGAGCCCATCACCTATTTCTGAGGGAGGGGCTTCATAAAAGAAGGAAATGATAAGGGTGTTTCTCAGAGAAGGGACAGAGCGGTGTGGAATAAAGGCAAACTATGTGAAAAATAATGCGTTTTAAAAAAAACAAAGCATTAACACATATTAGACTGCACCCCATAAACACAATCAAGCCTAGAAAAAAAACAGTGAACCACCCCTTTAAAATGCAGTTTCATCACAAACAACCTCAGGGGAAATGTATTTGGTAAATGTTAAAATCAACTGAATGAATCACATTTTCATTTCCTTACATCTTACAAATGAAAACTATACGGACACGGTTTTCAATATCCTCTGTGTTTGTCCAGGAAACTTAACAATAGTTCAGGCATTCATTTCAATATTTGACAATATCAATGTTAGATAGCAGAATTGTTGTTTTGATATCTAAATCTGATACATTGTAAGCATATTTATGAGTATTTCCAATTACAACGTGACAGGTGCCATTGCATAAAGGCCAAAAAAATATATTTGATTTGAACAGAAAAGTTTTCCAAATGTTTTATGTAAAAGAAAGAGAGAAATAAAAAAGTATTAATAATAAAATATTGCTGATTACATCAGAACTAGACATTTCAAAGCAACAAAATCTGGCAGGGTGGTTTTTTGCCATGACAATTTTCTCTCCAGTGACATAAATGAGAGTCAAAATGAGTTCAATTGAGAGGGAATCACATGTAATTTAGTGAACAATGCAGACAGGACAGAGGCACCTTGTATGTGACACAAACCCTCTTTTTAGGTCATTATTGAGAGTAGACTATGGATGATCAAAACAAAGGAAGGGAGCGAAGATGAAAGCGAAAGAAATCAAAAGCCACCGAGCCTCGCAGGAAAATAGGGCAAGTTACAGCAAAAATTTTATCTGCATGTCATTTACACAGCGAATAGGAAGAGAATCATGGGAAATGATAGAGAAGAGGAAGTGGAAGAGAAGATGAGAGTGGAAGGAGTGTGAGGGCTTCCACCCTCTGAAGTTGGCGACTGCTTTTTGGAGGGCAGACACAAAAGTGTAGGGGATGAGGGTTATAAATGAGATAAGGGCAAAAGAGAAAAAGCTGAAGAAGTGGGTTGTTTCGGAGATGATACATGGCACTGGCCGACTAATTGCTGTTGAGCTTTCTCTGTGCATGATCCTGATTGGCTGCCCGTTGCCATCGAGCACCCGTCATAAGATGGGTTACACACAGGCCAAGAGAGAGAGCCGAAAACACATGGACACATCCATCTGTGCCGAGAGAAAATGAAATTCCGCATTCCCTTTAACTGGTGTGGCACTTTTCCCTAACAACCCATATGGATAGATGAGTTGGCTGCACATAGTTGAGGCGTCTGAGACATTATCATGCTTCACTAAAGACAAGCACCATATGCAGTTGTTGTGATTGCACTCAGGCTTTGCTGTGGACTCAAATAGCGGCAAAACAGCTGTTGGGAATTGAAGGGAAAGCATTCAAGTCACATAGCCTGTGTGCTAAACCAATAACAGGCAGCTTTCTGAAACAGAGCGAAGTGTGAGTAAACGTCAGGGTTTCTTTCTTTTGTTTTTGTTGCAGTGTCAAGTCTCAATCTGGTAATTTTGACCATTTAGAGGGGAAGGAAATCAAATGGACCATAAAAATGAGTGGAAAGGTCTACAGAGACAAACAAGGGAATGGTTTCATATGGGAGGCAGGGTAATCGAGCAGACAGCAGAGGATAGAAAGGTAGAAACAGAAGTGTTTTATTGTTGAGGCAGGTTAAATACGCATTCGACTTGTGTGATTGTCTGACTCCCATAAAGGGGAGATCGGGGATGCCTGTAACACGGGGGCAGCTGTAACACCGTCAGTTTAACTGCTTATAAATTATGGACAGGGATTCAATCGCTATCAAACATGACCACCGGCTTCTGAGGAGAAAGTCTGAAGACTTTCTGTATACAAAACAGACTCTGTCATCTCTCAAAAAAATTTTCAATTTGCCATTTGTCATCATGTACACTACACTCTAAAAAATGCTGGGTTGTTTTAACCAACTTTGGGACAAATATGGACTAACCCAACTGTTGGGTTAAATTTTCAATTACATTTTTAACCCAAAAGTTGGGTTAGTCCATATTTGACCCAAAGTTGAGTTAAAAAACCCAGCATTTTTTAGAGTGTACTTCAAAAGTTTGGGGTTAGTAAGATTTTTTTTTTTTATTAGTATTAAAATGATAAAAATTAAACTAAAGACATTTATAATATTACAAAAGACCAAATTATACGATGTTAGAAATTGATGTCTGAAGGTAAGAAGGGTGGTATTGTTAAACTAAAATCAAAATCTATTTAACAAGTCGTTAATTGAAGATTAAAATCCAAATAAAAAAAAACATAAATGAATACAATTTAATAAAATATAACTATTAGATGAAAAACAAACTAAATAAAGATTATAAATGTTTCCTTGGCAACTAAATGAAATAATTTTAAATGGAAGCAGTAAAATTACTAACTGTAAATAAATAAAATCTAAAACTAACAGAAATAAAAAAGTAAAAATTTCAGTAAAAAACAATCCAACTAAATCCAAAAATATTACATTAAAAAAACTAAATAGAACTATAATAAAAAATATAAATAACACTGGGATCATGTGACACTGGAAACTGTAGTAATGTCCGCTGAAAATTCAGCTTTGCCATCACAGGAATAAATTGTATTTTTAAATGCATTAAAATAATCATTTAGATTTTTTATTTTAAATCACAATATTTCACAGTATTACTGTTTTATTGCATTTTTGATCAAATACATGCAGCCGTGACGAGCATAAGATAATTCTTTAAAAACATTAAATAATCTTACAGACCCCATTTACTTGACATTAACAAACACAGTTTATAGATAAGTTGTAGATTTCAAAACCGTTTTAATTTGTAGCTGTCAAATATAAGAAAACAATATCAACATTTGAGATAAACAGCACCAAAACACATGTACCCACAGAGTTACAGATGTTAAAGCAACCAGTGCTACAACCATCCCCTGTTTGCCTTAATCAGTTGCTGGGTTCAAGATGAATTGAATTGAGAGCCCTAAACAGCCTCCTAGTCACTTACACAGAGCGGTGCATCAAAGCCAGCCGTTATATGATATGAATAGTCTAATTGAGGTCAGAATGTTGGGCAAATGAAAAGCATGTGATTTTTTGTTTTCCTTTTGCAATGCTCTTCAGAGAGCGCTGACGATTGTAGTCTATTGTGCTTTTGACTTTGAACCTAATGGCCAGTGGTATTAATAGACATCTGGGGGAAATGAAAGCATGCACAAATGATTAATAATTGTTGTTTTTTTTAATCTTGAAAACACTGCCAAAAGCTGATGCTTTTATCTGCTACCACGTATTACGAAGACCAGCTCCCTAAAGAAGTCCTAACTTGCTTAAGGGTATTGTGACTGTAGAAGCAGGAAGTGACATCAGTAATCCCTCATCCTGTTCACTTCCATTCTTTTTCAGTATAAAAACACTAACCTTTCAGCTGACAGCCTAGATCATTAACCGCTAAGCTACCTGTGAAGGGTACAATTGGTGAAGAAAAGTCCATTTGAAGAACATCTAGAAATCAAGAAAAAACTGTTAGTCACTCAATCATCACTCCGTCCTGATGTCTAATCTACTGCTATAACTTCTTTTTGACCTTTCAAAGACAGACATCCAAATGTGAATAGAAATCTCTCCTTCCTCTTCACCAATACCACTTCAATTATGATTTCTGGACATTTGCTGAACTCAAGGTAGCAATCAGGGGGGAAAGGGTCAGAGTGGGTCGCCCTCCGGCTGGCATCTGTTTCGTAGCCATTAAGCCCCCTTGCCATAAAGAGCTGAAAGAGCGTGCAGGTGGGGCTTTCAGTTGGACACAAAAGAGAAAATTACATCTTAAATACAAGGTTTAAGCTATAAAACCAAATCAATTGATGAAAGAAGTCTCTCATTCCCTAACTCTCGAGTCTGTGCACGGCTCGTCCTGCAGCAGACGCTTAGATGTGGAAAGTGGGTCAAATGGATATAGCTTCTTCTCTGGAGGGGCTCTGCTGCCTTTCTGAAGTTTTTCCCCTCCTCGCCGGTCTCAAGAGACCCGGTCGCTACAACCGACTTCTGTGCAAACCTCTGTATCGAAACGCTGCCAAGGTGCAGCTGGGCAGCATGGATAGAAATGTCTTTCTACAACTATCTCGTGACCTCTCTCACCTGATTATCTTACTTGTATTACAAGCTGAGATTGACAACGTATCAGTTCTGTTTGAATACTCTTCTTGGTTTTTCAGGTTATTTCAGCCTAGCTATTTTAGGTGGTCTGAATGATCAAATGCCATTTCCATTACATCCTAAATCACTATACAGTCAGTGGGGGAAATGACACTTTAAATATTTTTGAATAAAATGGTGGACTGCTTTGTTTAAAACATGCAATATGAAATAATTTCATTAATTACTTACTATTGATAAATGTATACATTTTCAATCACAATATACTTTATATTTATATATTTGCAATCACAATATATATATATTTATGTGATAATTAGATATATCATTTCAAGTATAGATATATAAATTTATATGTATACTATATACTTTTTGAAAAAAGTCTTATGCTCATTGAGGCTAAATTTGCTTTGATCAATAATACAGTAAAAACAGTAATATTGTGATAAATTATTACAATTGAGTAATTTAAAATAGCTATTTTCTACTTTTATATATTAAAAATTATTTATTCAGGTGTAGCAAAGCGGGATGCAGCGCCATTCAGCAAGTCTTTATTTTAATTATAACCTGTTTTATATATTATTATCTTAAGTGAAACAGTTGTGCTGTTAAATTTTTGGGAAAACATGATACATTTTTTCAGGATTATTTGATGAATAGAAAGTTCAAATGAAAAGTATGGTAACACTTTAGAATAGGGAACAAATATTCACTATTATGACATTCCATCAATAAATCCTAATTTTGGAGTATAATTGTGTAAGGTAATGTTAAGTAGTATTGGGTAGGGTAGGGATGTAGAAAAGGTAATGTAGAATAAGGCATAATATGTATTTAAAAATGGCTAATATTCTATAGATGCTGTAATAAGCAAACTATAAGAGAACCCTAAATAGTTTAGGTGTGTTAAAAAGTGGTACAAAGTATTGATTTGAAATAGAACCTATGTCTTTTCGTCAAAATGATAGATGTATACGGTGTGTATAATATATTTCTATCTATCAGTGGCGTTCCGTCCATATAAGCTATGAATGCTCCGCATACCCAGGTCATTTGAGAGAATAAGTTCACAGGATAATTCATATAAACATGATTATAAGTTGATCCCTTGTCATTTGAAATGTAACTTAAAGCTTAAAGAGTTAGGAATAAGTATGTACAATGATTTATTTGCCAAACGGCAGTAATTTTCTGTAAATCTACGTCAGTTATGGTTACTTCAGGGCGAGCAGATTCTCCGCAGCTTTCTCGCCTCCACTCTGTTGCTATGACTCGTCAGGATTATAGCATGTTTTCAGTGATTTGCTGGTCTGCGGCAGATTTAAAGGGCGAGGGTACGTAACTACTCGACTAAAATCTAAAAAGGAGAAAAACACTAAACGGTATGTTTATTTCCAGAAAAAGCACATTTTAAATAGCCACTGAATAACTTACATTTTTGGCCATAGACAACGTATGTTGAAGACATACGTTATTGTCAACGATGCTAAGACGGGAAATAAAAAAAATGTTTTAAAACGTGGGCTATATAAAATTTTAATAACAAACATCATAATGTTTTGCCGTATGCTTGTGGCGATACAGTTGCATCCCTCTTGATTTTATTATTGTTTGCAAGGTTACAACTTTACTTTGCAATATTTTAAATACTTTTGGGTATTTTGCATGGTCTGTTATTGGAGTGTCACCCGGGTGGGAGTTTTAACTCCTATTCACTGTGAATAAAAAAATCATTTAGCTGATGTAGAGAAACATATAGACCGGGGGGAATCCCCCCATGTCCCCTGATTACGTATCATAACGTAACTACGTGTAAACGTTGTTTGGCGGTTTTTACTTGGAAAACCAGCTATATTTTGCTTGCATTCGAATAATGGATAAACTTGAAACGATAGAAGAAGGATTGGAGATCAATTTAATTTACAAATAAGGTAGAAAATGTGTTCTATTTGTCATCTGTGATCCCTTTTGAGTGTCCTAAAAGCCGATGGGGGGGGGGGGGGAGGGGGGGGATGTCTTATCATCCGCATAACCCGGTTAAAAAACAGTCACCGACTCGCCACTGTTATATATATATATATAAAAACATAAAATGCTTTTGAAAAGTAGCTCAAAATAATGGTATGGGGGAAAAAGTTCAAATCTAAGATAATAAAAATCAGCCCCAGGGACATTGTAGTGTAAGAAAAACCCGGTACACAATGATTATTTATGCAAACTTATGTATGGTTTTTCTCCCTAGTGTTGGTTATTGTTTTTTTCTTGCCAAAATGGATCATTAGCAAAGCAAGCCTAACAATTCACTACCTGCAGGCAAAAGTTAACTGTATATGCAAATGAGTCTGTTTTTATACACGGCACATAAAAGGCTCAACGGTACATGTGGGAAGTAGAACAGTTTTACATGTTGTTCTATAGATGAAGTGTCAGCTCTTTAAAGCGCTGGGCAAAGCCAGCAGAGAAACAGAGTAATCTCTCTCCTGCAAGCACATGGCTGGGCTCATCAAAAACCAATAACACCATCTCATCATTAGCCTTCTGTAAGATACACGGCTCACACACCGACTAGGGCTCAACTGTGAGTCTCTAGATCTCCCATGGAGACAGCGGTGTCACACTGATGGAGGCTATGAGAACTGCTCTGAAATGCAGCGCCAGCCCTGGAGACTGAATTTAATCCAGCTGCAAAGGGCATATCTGAAGCTGCTTAAGGTCAAACTAATGCCCACCAGACGCAGAACAAAAGGATTTACAGGCACCTGCGCAATCGCAGGAATTACGAGCAGCCGGTCTAATACAGTACAGAGCGCTGTGTAATTTAAATAAATAATCACTAAGCACAATCGCATGCTGACATAATCCAGGGCAAAGTTCTGGAATATGTTATACATATTTCTTCCAAGTAATTGCATAATGTTGTGTAAGGGCATTTTATGTTACTAGGCCAGCAAGGGTTGGTTAAACCTTAAAGAATACATGATATTCAACAAAGAAAACACACACAGACACAGATTTAAACATAAGTATACTCTTACCACCCTACCATAAAAATGGTAACTGCAATATTATGCAAATTTCAGACACTTGGGAGCAAAATGATAGTAACAATGAAGGAGAACAGGCTCAACAAGCCGTGAATATCTGATGTGTATGTGTGTGTGTTTATATATATCACATCATGTAAAGACACAACAACGCAACACTATAAGATAAATCACTCCATCTGTCTTTTGTATAGGAACTGATTAAATTGCACAGGATTTTTCATATTCTGAAAGCTTTTGTTCTAGATGTGAATAAAGACACGGCAAAACAATGTCGTGCTCACGTTTGATATTCATGATGAACAGTCAAATATTCAGCTTTCATTTGTATGTAACATATTGAACCTTAAAGCTGTTTTGTTTTCCGCAAAGCCCTGCAAACACAAAACACATAATAACATGTTCATCGTAATCTCACTGTAATCTCTAGATCTAGAGGAAAAACAAGTTTACATTTGTAAAAAAGAATCTAACAATGTCTCCAAAAACCCTAATCTTAGTAAACATAAATTCAAAGAAAAGAGCATAGTGCTTGCTTTTGTTCAGACCCATGGCCCTATTAAACTTTTAACTATTAACCTTCAGTATTTAACTCTTCCTGTTTATGCTACACACGATTCATGAAATGATACCTCTAATCATGCAGCACGTTGAGGAAATGTGTGCTATTCATTTTCTTAGCCATCAAACGATTTTCGCCTGGTGAGCAATAAAACTGCTGAAAAATCCTATAGATCTACACTAAAGGAGAAACATATAGTGGGTACGGAAAGTATTCAGACCCCCTTAAATTTTGCACTGAAGAGCTCAGAGAAGAATTGTGGACAAGACAAGACAAGTCTGGCCAAGTTACAAAAAAAATTTCGCTGCATTAAGGTTCCTACGGTAGCACGAGGGGCCTCAATAATCCTAATGGAAGCCGTTGGGTACGGACATCCTAGAGGGGCTGTAGGCCAAAACTGAGCTATTGGGGGAGAAGAGACTTGGTGAGAGAGGTAAAGAAGAACCAAATGATCACTGTGGCTGAGCTCCAGAGATACAGCCGGGAGATGGGAGAAAGTTGTAGAAAATCAACAATCACTGCAGCCCTCCACCAGTCGGGACTTTATAGCAGAGTGGCCCGACGGAAGCCTCTCATCAGTGCAAGACACATGAAAACCCGCATTGAGTTTGTTAAAAAAACACCTGAAGGACTCCAAGATGGTGAGAAATAATATTCTCTGGTCTGATGAGACCAAGATAGAACTTTTTTGGCCTTAATTCTAAGTGGTATGTTTGGAGAAAACCAGGCACTGCTCATCAACTGTCCAATACAGTCCCAACAGTGAAGTTTGGTGGTGGCAGCATCATGCTGTGGGTTGTTTTTCAGCTGCAGGGACAGGATGACTGTTTGCAATCGAGGGAAAGATGAATGTGACCAAGTACAGGGATATCCTGGACGAAAAAACCTTCTCCAGAGTGCTCAGGAACTCAGACTGGGCCGAAGGTTTACCTTCCAACAAGACAATAACCCTAAGCACACACCTAAAATAACGAAGGAGTGGCTTCACAAACACTCTGTGACTGTTCTTGAATGGCCCAGCCAGAGCCATGACTTAAACCCAATTGAGCATCTCTAAAAATGGCTGTCCACCAACGTTTACCATCCAACCTGACAGAACTGGAGAGGATCTGCAAGGAGGAATGGCAGAGGATCCCCAAATCCAGGTGTGAAAAACTTGTTGCATCTTTCCCAAAAAGACTCATGGCTGTATTAGCTCAAAAGGGTGCTTCTACTAAATACTGAGCAAAGGGTCTGAATACTTAGGACCATGTGATATTTCAGTTTTTCTTTTTTAATAAATCTGCAAAAATGTCAACAATCGGTGTTTTTCTGTCAATATGGGGTGCTGTTTGTACATTAATGAGGAAAAAAAAATTAACTTAATGATTTTTTAGCAAATGGCTGCAATATAACAAAGAGTGAAAAATGTAAGGGGGTCTGAATACTTTCCGTACCCACTGTATATCAAAGGCACTTAATACTAGTAAGCAATCACCTACTAACACCCTAGTAACCCCCTAATAACACCAGGAACCATAGCAACACCCTAGCAACAGGTTTTTCCCCATTCAATCACCACTCACATTCTGTAGAAACCTAAAAGTTTCTAAAAGATTTGAAGATTCAACTGCCTGAATCCTTCTGATCCTAATGCTGAACTTCTATGAGACCAAATGGATTACAGTATGTTGTCATATTTCGGCAAGTAATAGGTATAATTATACCAATTACTTGTCGATTTGCTCTTTTTGTTCACAATGAATTAAAACTATTTTTTGTCTACTTATGTCATCTACAACTTTTCGCGACCAGTCAGTCTGCTCTGCAAAATCTCTTTTTTTCATAATTTACCTCTGGCTGCATTTTAATTTGACTAATGTCACCAATTAAATAACTTACCTTATGTAATGAAGTTATTTGTGCCAAAAATGAATAACCTACAAAAAAAGATGCCCAACTCAAGCCTGTTATCATAATTTGTTAAACTGTATTAATCAAAATGGTCCATAGTCAATTGAGGTAAAAGCTTTTCTGCTCCCAGTTTGGACTGAGGCCCAATTTATGAGAGTGAACGGATCAATACTGTACATCTCCAGAGGTACAGGAGTAAACCACAAACTACAGATTCAGACCAAAGTTGAATAATGTAGTCAGAGCAAGATTATGACGAAATGAAAAAGACTTTAAAACAACCCAAAAACAAAGATCGTGTTGTTTTTTTACCGACAACACAAGCACAAACAAAAAAAAACTGATAAAGGAACAAAACAAAAATGACAGTTCTTGATCTATTAAATGCATACAAAGAGACACACACAATATACACAAAAACAACCAAGAGAGTAATATAGTAAAAAACACCCACTAAAATCGATGAACACAAATATGACAAAGAAAAAATATCAACATTGCACAAACAACACAACTATGCACTAGTCAGAATGTGTAAGTTACACTCTGTAACAACACCTGTTTAAGCCATACAAAAAAATAAGTATGAATTTTCATGTTTTGTTACCATTATCATAATATAATACCTATAAAAAATAAATATTACAATGTATTATCTATATATTTAATATATAAATAAATATAAAAATCAACTAAAATGAAAGAATCTGACATATTAAAGAACATGAAATTCTGTATTGACTGAAGGCCTGTTCATACCAAGAACAATAACTACAACTATATTGATAAGTATATGAGCATCCACACCAAATGGATTACTTTTTTTTATTATAACTGCATGTTGCAGTTTTGTCATCTGCCACTTTAAATGTTTCAGCTTTTTAATGTTAGATGGATTCTGCTGTCAATATTTTTAACATTCATCAGCTGAAAAAACATCGTTCTGAAAGTGATTCCAATGATATTGTCCCCTTATTTTTAAAGCTGTGGTGTCGACTTCACTCTTCTCATGAAATTAGAATGATTATTAAACCTTTATAGTTTTTGGTGTGAACAGCCCTTAAATGTAAAGAATATTTTCATCAATAGACAAAAATGATGACTAAAAAAACTGTAACTGAAAGCTAACTGGCCCCACACAATATGAGTATTTTTGCAAACCCCTTTGAAAACAGTCATTTTGTTTGCATTTCTATTAGTACATGCTAGTGGTGCAGAAATCACACAACTAGGATAGGGGAAAGTATTTTAACACAGGGAAAAAAAATGACACATATCATCTTTGCATGCAGAAACGGTTTATAAACCAGAGGCCATGATTTATATGGTGCTTGCAAAAGTGTTTATTTCTAATGAGGCAGAGAGTATAGACTGCTAGCTGAAGATGAAAGATGGAACATACAGAGTGTGTGGATGTGTGTTTGTCCAGGTGGGCTTTAGGTAGGAGAGTGGGATAGGGACACAGCTCATTAATTGGGAAATGGGACTCCTGGTGATGAGGCGAAGGACATCTGTTCCCCTGACAGGACGTTTTGTGGCCCATTCTGCACCACATTGCTTAAGGAAATGTGGTGCTTCACATCAGAAAATGAAATGGACCCTTTTCACAGACTGTGATGATGTGTTTCCACAGTTATGAATGTCATATATCTAGCAAAGTCTTTTTATGTAAATTTATAACAATATACGTTGTGCTAACATTTCAGAAAACTAGTTAACGCTGCTGTGTGGGTGTTTCTAAAGGTTTGTCTCATTTACTGTTGGTCTGCAAAATTTCGTAGGTGAAATTCGGTCATTCCAATAGTAATCCACGTGATAGCGAGTTTCGCATGAGGTTGAAAGATCTTCCCATGTTGCTAATTTTCAACCTGGCCATGTTGACTGACAGATAGTCACTTAGTTTGAAAGTGACTTCTGTGTGAGCGGTGCTTCATATATCTCTACGCTATTGACAACAAACAATTGACCTTTTTTGTTTTGCAAAATTTCGCTAAGGTGACCGCAACTTAATGGATCAGTTCACTTTCAGAATGAAAATTCTGTCAGCATTTACATCATTTACCCTCCACTTGTTCCAAACCGGTATGAGTTTGTTTCTTCTGTTGAACACAAAAGAAGATATATTGAAAAATGTTAGTATCCGAACAATTGATAGGCACCATTGACTTCCATAGTATTTTTTTTCCCTACCATGGAAGTCAATTGTGACCACTGTAATCAACGTCAATATTTTTTCCTCATTTGGAAAGTCATAGAAACACTATCGTGGATTTTTTTCTTATGCTAATGCTGAAAATGGGAATGCAAAAATATACATTTGTTGTAGTTTCAATTCACCACTCCATTCACATTTATCCGATGACTTTATGTTAAATGCAACTGTTTATCACTGTTTTTCCAACTTGGTTATAAATGCTATAATTTTGTACATTTAGTGTTAAGTATTAAAATAGCATTAAAATTCTTTTTTTTTTTGTAAATTTATATTTAAATTGAATGCGGTCGCCTGAATCAACATCCTCACTGTTTTTACCAGACAAGTACTATTATATAATAATACGCATACCATTAGCTGGTTTGGTGAGTGTGATTTTGTAAGAATTTAATAGTTTATTTTATCGAAAGTAAAAGTAAAGACATTTATAATGTTATAAAAGATTCCTATTTCAAACTAATTTCTATTGTTTTCATCACAGAATCCTGAAAATATGTGTAACCTGAAAAAACTATGACTTTGCCATTAAATTTCAGAAAACTAGCTAAAAACTAGTGCTGTGTGGGTGTTTCTAGCACAGTGGTTGATAGCGTGATGGAACATTTGACATCTTTCCATCTTCTGACCACTGTAATCAATCTCTCCATATTTTTTCCTCTTTGAAAAGTCATAGTAATGCTATCAAGGATGTTTTCTTTTGCTACTGGAGCGAATGGGAACGCAAAATGCAAAAATATATTTGCATTCACCCCTATAGAACTTTACCCAACTATCACAACTTTTGAGAACCCTGGTAATGTGAAAAGGGTCCATAGATCATAGAGTCCCTTGTCTACATTAAAACCAGTTGGAAACGTCATATATGTGCTATTCCATCTGTTGCAAGTTTCATTTGCAGCTAATGCATAAGGCATGCATTCATCTCCATGTGTTTTAATGTAGTTGATGAACCCCTTAAAGACGACAGCTGTTTGCATTGAAAACATCTTATGTTGATCAAGTTAGCGTTAACCTGACCTGGTGAAACAGGCAAATGGAATAGGCGAGGCCGCTGGGTCTTGTGCGGCTGCCATTACGTTCCCTCCCCTAACCCCACTTACATCCAAATTGCTGCCGTGGGAGACCTTTTGAGAATAATGGTGAAATGGCTACACAATCATGCTACTAACACTGCTGACCTAGAAATAATTGGGAAATTAGTTAGCTAGAGGCCTGCAGGGGTGTGTGTGTGTTAGCAAGAGAGTTTGCAGTTTGTTACCCCCCCCCCCCCCCCCTTTCGTGATCGATGCTGTTATGTGCCTCTGCACCAAATCAACCTTCGAGGAGCAGGTGCAAGATGGGAAAGGGAGAGCTGCCCCCTAACCATATGCCACACACACACACACACACACACACACACACACACACACACACACACACACACACACACACACCATAGATCGTCCACCTAAAACTGTCTCTCTGTGATAGGCCAAATGAATAAGCCCCAGCAGCCACAAAAAATTAAGGGCTCTGGTGCGCCTGGCGTAGAGATGGAGAACAAGAGGGCATCTGGGCCATGCTGCACCCTGCAGAGTCGAGTTGGACCCCAAGGCGGTGAGGTCAGCGCGCTTCTATAGGGAGGCAGGGGAGTGTGCCGGGCCCATTTGCGCCGCAGACAAAGTGACAGGGGCCGAGCGTATCCAACAAGCCCAACCGGCCGGAAATGACACAAAGGCAAACAATTTGGTTTGCTGCCTGAGTAGCACTGGCGAGAGGCGAGCTGTGCACCCTGTTTTAATGGAATCACAACCACGCACAAAGAGAGAGAGAGGGGTAAGCACAGTGCCTTTGCTTTCTTTGCCCCCATCAGGCTTTGAGCTGCTAAATAAAATGATGCCATAAAAATTAATGAGATTAAAAGGCTGAAAATGATAAAGCTCACAGTTGTTTTGAGACATAAACATTCCATTCAAATTAACTGATTTTTCTTGAGTCCGGCTAGGCTTGGATTTCAGAGACAGATGATCATGTGTAAAATGAAAGACCAATAATAACAACAACCCTACTAAACACCCATCACCACCACGGTACCGGACTAGGAGCGGACCAACTGTCCAACCTATATTCTGCCGACAACTGGCTCACCGGCCAGCTCATCGTCATCAAAGCAGTTCATAACAAATTTCACCATTCAGATCACGCACTGTCTCCACTCGTTTTTGATGATAGAGTTATAAATAATCCTTGGGCTAACACTGAGTACTGAGTATTATCAAACAGGTATTAAGAAAGGGGTCGATCGGGGTTTGAGTTGTAGTATAAGTGACTGAAAAAAACAATGATAGTCTAGTATAGGGTATAGGGGTTGTAACACGTTAAAGGACCTATTTTTAAAAAGGAATTAAAATGTATTCAGCAAGGATGGACATTAAATGATCAGAACATGAGTAAAGCTATGTATATGTTATAAAAATATTCAACATAATGCTGATATTTAAAATTTCTAGTCATCACAGAATCCAGAAAAAAAGATAACGTTTCCACAAAAACTATCTAATAAGAGATAATAAAATAAATGTTTCAGAGCACCCGAATCGCATATAGAATGATGAAGGGATCATGGATCATGCATTGGAGTATGATGCGAAAATCAGCTTTTCTAATCACCCTGATTGCAATACGGTTTAAAATATATACAGTGTATATAAAAAGCAATATATAAATTGTAGTTTTCATGTAACTTGAGAAGCTTCCCCAACAATAAACATTTCACCCTCAATGGTACATGCATACAGTATGTGCTCAGAAAGATGGGAAAATATCCAGCAAGTCATGCAAACATGCCAGTGGTTCTTTACTTGAACCCTCAAATCAAATGAACACTTGTTTGCAATCATTCAAAACGGCACGCTCACATGATGAATGGTTTTTGTTAATTTTAGATGAGGATAAACTTCTCACTAACAAATAATGTAGCCTGAGCCTGTGGGACCGGGAGTAGGTTTAGCCAGAGATCCGCAAACCTGAACCTGGATCATCAATCGCATGGTGTAACAGCTTCTGCTGCTGCTTTTAATTTCCCCAGTGCCTCTGAGTCCTGACTCCGTACCGCTGGAAGGAGTTTCACTTTAAAGTGACAAAGGCATTTACTGAGGGAGAAATGATGTCAGTCGATGCCGGACTCTGAGCTGCCCGCTCCGATGGGAGAGGGTCATTACTTTGCATGAGGATGCAAACTTCTGATCTAAAACCTCCATTGTCAGGATAATTTGCATTCAATTGCAATACCAAAATCCGCTCACATGGTAAAGGTTTAACCAGCAGAGTGTGTTATGGGAAGTCATTAAGCCTGGATCAGTACAGCGTGTTTAAGCATGCATGTGTAACTGAATGAAAAGCCAAGTATGGCTGGTCACCAGCTTATGTTGCTTTAGATGCTGGTGTACTAGTGGAGGCTTCTTAACTACCTTAACAAGCCCAATTAGTCTAAATGTTGGTTGCAAAATTATTTATTCTCTCAGATGGGGTGAGTTACACCTCACATCATTCTGAATTTCCATGCTGGTTTAGGCAAGTTGAATCAGTATGGCCATGATGTTCACCATGATGTTGTCTTTCTGATGAAGCTGGTTGACCAGCCATGTTTTGCTAGTGAATAGCATGGGCAGCTAAGGGAATCAAACAATCCATTTAAATTCAGACCAGTTCATTCTAGTGAATCATTCATTCAGACAGCTTGAGTAAATTAATAGATTAAAAAAATGATTTGAGTCTGTATACAATGTTTTTGATTTAAGTACATTAGAGTATTTTTGTTGTACTTAATAAAAATTCCAATATAAGTTTATAAAAGTTGGTTCTAATTCAATTTTAAATTATATCATTGGTTTTGGGAGAGCTTTCCCTTTAAGGATGCAATAAACATCCTAAAAATAAGGTCACAATAGATAATATCAATTATTGCATTGACTAACAATGAGTAATGAATTTGATACAATATTTGTTCATCTTTGTGAAAGGTTATTAACTGTTCATTGTTAGTTAATGTTAACTCACTTCCATTAAATAATGTTAGCAGATAAAACTTAATTGCATTTTTCATTGTTGATTCATGTTAACTGATGCAGTTAACTAATGTTATCTAACGACCTCATTTTTAAAGTGTTAGCCAATAGACTAAAACTAAAACTATTAAAAGCCATGTTTGGCAATTGAAATAAAGCTGAAATAAAATAAAATATAAACATTAGATGTTAAACTTAAATTAAAAGAAAAAAACTACTTCAGAGAAAATTAGAAATGTTAGAAAAATATTTAAATGGAGTAAGTTTTAGTTGAGGACTAAAATGACTAAAACAGAAATAAATATAAATGACAGAATAAAAAATAATATAACATTAATTTACTCATTGAAACATACTGTCCATGTTTGACACTGATGCTCTAGGTAAGAGTCAAATTTAAGTTATGATGAATATTGTCAGCCTTTTTTTAATGAAACATTACCTCATTACCAAGACAAGACTGTGGTGGAGATGTAGAAAAAAACAGCACTATCAGATTTAATTTAGTGTACTTTGCTAAATTTATATAATCTTGAATAAGTGATATCCATCTCCTACACGGGGCAAATGAATGTTTGATTGTTATGCCAATTACAGGTTTAATTCCACAGATTCAAATCAACTTGCCAGCCGGACAGGAATATTTTTCTGCTGTCAAAAGTCAGTTTAAGGAAAAAAGTGCTAATTTTAACACCAATTCTCATGAAAATTTCAGGCTGCCAAGTCTCTCATTGATTTCCATGAAATCCATAAAAGAGTGGCTGTGCCTAGAATACATCTAACTTTCACACCTAATGTGACCGATCGCAAAATCAACAGATTTCATATTCAGAACAAAGGCCAACCATCCATATCCCATCAATATAGTGAGCACGTAAGTCAAAAGTGCACGCTATTGTTATTACAAAGATAATCAATCACTCCTTTGTGCAATTGGCATTCTGGTGCGGACCGGTGGAAGTGTGCAAAGATAATGAATGAAAAGACTGGAGCACATGTCCCGGCCCCAGGAGAGGAACTGTCACAGAGGAGATGTGATGGGGGGAGTTTGGGCCCGGCTTGAACGATGAAGGATCACATGACTTATCTTGTCTGGACAGCTAAGATGAGAGGTGAGGAGAGCAGGTTCTTAATAGACTCAGCTGGACAATGATGAAACAAGAAAATGGTATTAGGACAGATTAATGACTGGACAAGTGGACATCTATTATAAAGCATTAATATTTGATGGCTATGGATGGATAAGAATGCTAGCAAGAAACTCTATACAATGTAGAAGCAGGGCCGGATTTACCTCTTTTCGTGACATAGCCAAAACAAATTTTTGGTCCCCCCTTCCTTATTAATATAATAGGCCTAATATTACCACCCAAGAAAACAAAATATTTAGTTTTTTAATTTTATTTTTATTAACAGACAAAAACACAATAATACAAAGGGTTAAACCATATTAAGGAACAATAATCGAAACAAAACAATAATAATAATTCTAAAAATAAATAAAAAGCAAAATAAATAAATAAACAAACAATAGAAAATACAATGAAAATAAAATATATAAAATTCTCAGCCTGTCAACAAAAATATTTCTTAATCAGTGGAAACTGTTACAGTGTTTTCTATCGGAATAAGCGCTTGCGTTCAGTCAATAAAAATCGAATGTAGTTCTTAATTTTTTGAGAACTGAGAAAGACCATTCCATTAATAGGCGTGGCGACGTGACCACATAACCACTTCGGGAGTGCATTATTTCTCTAATAATTTTAACGGCCTGGAGTCAATCACACATCAATTGTTCAGATGATTTGTTTCAAGACATTTGACTTTTGCGTCCTGAAATCTCGTGTGTGTTGAACTAGCTAATTTTACGCACCTCATCCCAAACCTTCCGTTGCAAATTCCAAAACGTAATTTTAGAGCTAATAACAGAGGCTTGAGCCATTGGTATGCAGGCTAACGCAGTTATTAGAGAGAGAGAGCGAAAGAGAGAGAGATTGAGTGCATGTGAATACTTACGTCTGTGCGTCTCTCAGCAGTATTCAGCAGCAGCGTCTACTAATAGTGAGTCTTTAAGTTGAACTGCTTCAAGAACCTCGCTACTGAGAAATGCGAAACTATTTTATTGATAAATTCGCGGGGCAGCCGCAGCTCTGACAACAAATTTCTGTCAGCGTCTTTGCGTGTGTGCGCGAGCGCGTACCTGTACTTTGTGTGCATCTGTGAGAGAGAAAGGGAGAAAGAAAGCATGATTTCCGTACATAAAAAAGGTTGAAGACATGGAAATAGTTTGTCATTTTTACCCTATTGTTTGTTATATTTACTTGCTCAGTGTCTTCTTTGGTTTTGGTTCTTTTACTGTTGTAGATATCCCATAGTAGGCCTATAACAAAAATATTATATATCTCTTCATTGTGTTTGGGCCCGCCCCGGACGAGCGAGCATAGGCACGTGCCTAGAATGCCTATGCGTAAATCCGGCCCTGTTAGAAGTCTATAAGTGATTCAAATTGTTATTAAATTAAATACATGAGATGTTGATTAATTACAATGAATCACATAGCCTATATCAATGTTTGCAAAGAAAAACTTATAAATGAAAATAGCCCAAAGACAGTTGAAAGCTGAAGATCAGATAAAAAGCTTATATTAATCAAATAGCATTATGATATACACACTACACACAATAAAATTTTAAATATTTTTTTTTTTTTTTTTTTTTTTTTTTTTTTTTTTTTTTTTTTTTATTTTTTTTTTTTTTTTTTTTTTTTTTTTTTTTTTTTTCTTCTTTTTTTTTTTTTATTATAATTAAATACAGTAATAAATCATTCTGTAATAGAAGACAATTATAATAAATCATTAAATAGTAATATATTAGCAACACATAAATACCGTCAAACCGTTGGAGTCATAAGAATTGTATGTTTTTGAAAGAAATCTCTTATGCTATCAAAGTCTTGGTCACTCTGTCGTTGCACCCGATATCACGTCGTCCTTAGGATCCTAGTCTGGTATCCAGTGTGAGGGATGCACCGCTCTGTCTGCACGCGCAGTTGGTATCCCCAAACCCCCTAACTCTAGCTGTCCTGTTCCGAACTGTTCACTGTCTGAAGCGATTCCATGAGGGGATCGTTTTGGGAAGTTGGTCGAATTACATCACACAGAACCTTCCTGACGGGGCCCGTGGCGGCGTCCCTACTGGTGTCTCCAGAGGTGGCGGCCCAGCAATACATTTTCAGCCCGTCATGTCTTGTTTAACGGTCGAAGAACCATAGAGACACTGTACCGGCCTGTTAAGGGGATGTTAATGAACTCGTTCCCTGATGTTACTACTGTAGAACCTCCAGAGGTGGCGGCATCTGCTGCAGAACCTCCAGAGGTGTCAGTGGTATCCATTTTTAAACTCTCTGCCTGTTCCGTCACGGCTATGGAGGCCGTCTGTGAATTCTCTACCTGTCCTGTCACAGCTAAGGAGGCCACCTGTGAATTCTCGTCCTGTACTGTCCCGGCCAAGGAGGCCATCTATGAACTCTTGCCTTGCTCTGAACCGGCCCATGAGGCCATCTCCGAACTCTGGTCCTGTTCTGAATCAGCCATGGAGGCTGATTGTGAACTGTCTGTCTTGCCAGTTTCTGTCACTGAATTGTCTGCTTATCTGGTCTCCGTTAACGACCATTATTTTCAACTTTCTGCCAGTCCTGTTTCAGTCTGTAAGTCTAACGTTGAGCCAATTGTCTGTCCACTTTCATGTAATGTGTTTGAAGTCTCTGTCAGTCCCATTGAAATCAATTAACCTGTTATCTGCCCCCTCAGTCCAGTCCCGACCCCAGAAGCCTTACCTGAGCTCCCTGAAGGCTCAAGTAACCTTGTCACAGCCCAAAGATCCGCCTTTGACCTCTTAACTCTGTCTGTCATGAGCCCAGAAACTACAAAAACACTCCATGTCTGTCCCGTTACCCCTGTCATTTCCAAAGAGACCACTAATAAACTGTCTACCTATCCTGTTTCAGTCAAGAAGTCTAGTTTTGAGCCATATGTCTGTCCTGTTTTGACCAATGAGACTGATTTTGAATGGTCTGCCTGTCCAATTTCAGTCAGTGAGTCTGTTTATAAACTGGCTGCCTGTCCAGTTTCAGTCAATGAGCCTGTTTATGAACTGTTTTCTTGTCCAGTTTCAGTCAATGAGCCAGATTTTGAACTGTCTACCCATTCAGAGGTCAACAGGGAGACTATTGATAAACTTCTTGTGTTCCCTGCCTCGGTCCTTGAGACGTGAATGAACGGTCTGTGTTGTCTGTCTCTTTCCCATAGGTCTCAGTCTTTGCCATGGGTCTTTGCTCTGTCTGCTCTGTCCTGGTGGTCTTCTGCTCAGTCGTGGAGGTCTTCTGCTCCGTAAGCTCTGCCATGGTGGTCTTCTGCATCGTCAGCTTGCCGTGGTGGTCTTATGTCCCGCTCTTGTCTTCTGCTCCGTCAGCTCCGGCCTGGAGGTCTTCTGCTTCCTCAGCTCCACTGTGGTGGTCTTCTGTCCCGCTCAGGTGGTCTTCTGCTCCGTCTGCTCCAGCATGGTGGTCTTCTGGTCCTGATTTGGTGGTCTTCTGCTCTGTCTGCCCCGCAATAGTGATTCTCTGCTCTGTCTGCTCTGCCTGGCTACCTGCTTCCCCGGTAACCCTGGCTCCCTGCTCAGCCGGTCTCATCCTGGTTCTCTGCTACGCATGGTTTTTGCTCCGCCCCTGGCTCCAGATCGCCAGGTTCCGCCTGGGTGCCCAGCTCTGCCGACTCTGCCTCAGTCCCTGGTCTCTCCACTTCCACATGGACCTGGGCCCGCGTCCTCCCCCTTTTCGCTCTGCTCCACCGCCCTCTGGCTTATATTGAAATAGGAGTGTCTGGAAGCTGCTCATTGGGAGGGGGGCTAGGGTCACGAATCCTGTCCATGAATTTCCATCCACTTGCCACCAGAGATAGCCCTTCCATGATATTGACTCTCACACCACACAAACTTTTGCACATCACTCTGGACTACATTTCCCATGTTCCATTGCTCTGATTGGACTCACCTGCAGTCAATCATACACACACTATTTAACACACATGTTTGTGTTTATCCCTCAGTCAGTGATAGCAACAATACGGAGCCAGTTCCCTGTCCTAGTTGTCTGAGTCTAGCCTTAGTCTTGTTTATAGTCTGTTTTCCCGTGTTTGAACTTTAGCCTGTTCTCTAGTTTCGCCTGTTCTCTGCCTGCCCTGAACGATATTGCCTGTCTTAGATTACCCCTCTTGTCTCACCCTGTTCAGATACTGTTTACCCCTCGCCTTGACCATCGCCTGTGTTTCGGATTACCCCTTTGGATTACACTGTCTGGACATTGTTCGCCGGAGATCGACCACGCCTGTTTACTGGACTACTCTTTTGTCTTGCCCTCAATATACATGCTCACCATTGTTTGACCCATGCCTGTTATGTGACCACGTTTTGGAAATAAAGGCCTTGCATATGGATCCGACCGTCTCACGTCCCGTTCGCCCCGTAACAAATACATTCACATTTTTCATAGAAAAAAAGATTTGTTTCCCTCCACTTCATGTGAAGCAATATATTAATGTGTAGTAATTTGCAGTCTCAATGGAGTTTTGCTAAACAAAAGTGATTTAAAATAGCTAAATGGTCTTTGTCCGAATAGCATTAATACCAAAGCACTACACTATTTCTGATTAACCAATTTAAACCAAATTATTGGCCAACTTATATTCATTTGTAATTAGCTCAATTGCTGGGCCACTGACAGTATAATCACACCTCTAAGGACATATTAAGCAAGTACGAAAAGTGAGGTGCTAAAATGACATCCTGCTGATACCGCCTCAGGGAACATTGAGTCCCAATTTGATGTTCAAACCAAATTTGACTGTATAACAATGATGATTACAAAATAATGGCCTTGATTCCTTGGAGAACAGTCCAGGTTTGCTAAATTGCCTCTCAGGCAAGTCAAAAATTGGCACAGACAGCGGTGTGTCTCTCAGTTACTTGATCAAGCGTTACAGGCGACTCAATGTTATTTATTTTTTGGAGCACTGGCTTAATTTCGCTTCCGAAAACTATTATAAGATTTGGTTGAATGTGAGGTGTAGGTGGTCTAACAGAGAGTCTTGGATCATTTCCATACATTTACGCACAGCTTGCTCTAGAATTATGTTCTCTCTCGCTCACCTCAAGGCCAAGGCTGTGGTATTAAACTCCTTGGGGATTATTGTTATTTTCCACCCTTGATATGAACACAGGAGATGCACAGATGAGGCACATGGCCCACTGCATGCACACACAATGAGGATATTATGCTAATGGGTGGCATGTCCGATTCCCATGCTGCTCCTCTCATTTACACAAAATGCCATGCGAAAGAAGGCAAGCTGCAGAGTTGAGTGGGACAAAGGGACTCTGTTGTTTGCTGAGATTCGGTTAACCCAAAAGCAAACATAAATAGCATTACCTCACTAGTGAAAGAGAGACTATAAGCTGAGATGTCTATTCTGCAGTCATCAATTTACTTGCAGCTATATGTTGCTTAACTCTGAACATCTGATCTTTCCTCTTAGAGCTGTAGGCACCATGATTGAGTGTTTACACAGCTTAAGTTAGATGGTGTTCTGTTGGATAGCATGTGCAGCAGAAACTTGGATTAACCCTGCTAGAAAGAAACATCTTAGTGCAATTTGTATCATCTTAAATTTCAAAATGTCTTAACTGGTTTACAATAAACAATGCTAGTTTGTTACTAGCACAAGTTACAACAGCTTAACCAGCCAAAACCAGCATCAAAGACCTTAAATCATACCATATTCTAGTCCATTAGATGCAGTTTAACAGGATATTTAGTACAGTCACCAGTTTAACGATAAAATACAATAAAAAGTAGTAATATTGTGAAATGTATTCCAGTGATGGCAGCAGGCATTACTCCAGTCTTCAGTGTCACATGATCCTTCAGAAATCATTCTAATATGATGATTTATTGCTTAAGAAACATTTTTTATTACCAATGTTGAAAAAAAACGTGTAGTGCTGCTTAATGTTTTTGTGGAAACCATGATACATTCTTTTCAGGGTGAACAGAAAGTTCAAAAGAACAGCATTTATTTGAAATTGATTTTATTTATTTTTTGCAATAATGAGCCCCTTTAATCGCCAATGCTAAAGATCCCTTTCGGTCCTGTGTACGCCAATGCATGTGTATGTGTATGTGTATGTGTATGTGTATGTGTATGTGTATGTGCGCAGATGCATAGTATTTTTTACAAAATGAAATTGCCAACTACTGACCTGGCATGCATAATACAATGCTTTTAGTCTTTTTCATGGATCCATGTGAATGGAGATCGTTTTGAAAACATTGTCGTCTGTACAGTTGTTGTCATGTAAACATACCCATAGAAGGCACTTGTTAGCTGGCCTAACAGATAAACACCAGTTTTGCCAAGTTGGGAGACTAGGTAAACCGTGTTAAACCAGCTTAGACCAGCAAGCCATTTTAGACAGTTTTTTTTTGTGAGCAGTTTAGGTAGTCCAGTCTGCGTTTTCAACAGACAAAGGGTACGTACACATCTGGGAGAGCTCTGGCTAATGACTAGTTTTGCTTATCAGTGTGATTTCTACCAAGGGCACTAGTGGACAGGAAGACGCACTGGGTTCACGGTAAATGTCAAGCAAGCTACAGCTGCTGGGTCCCAGATGGGTGATCTTTAACTGCTGCCATCTCCATGACCTCACCTGGTAAGGTGCCCTCTGGGGAGTCAGGGCACCCAGTTTCTATTCCGGGCCGAGCAAAGACTGATATCCACTGTTCCAGGCCAGTGGCATCATCCAAAGGAAAAATGAGTGTAGACAGATATTTGAAATCACAAGTTTGTAGCCTTTGAACCACATAAATAAATGGAGGGAAGGGTAAAAAAGTAGAGATAAAGAGAGAAAGAAACAGCCCTGAAATTCAGTTGCATTATCTAAACTAAGAGAACCAGAATGAAAACACAAAAATATATAGTGAATTTTTGCAGTCGCTCCTCTCAAAAAGACAGAGAACATTGGAGACAGAAACACAGCCATAATACTGAGTGCAAAGCATTATCAAAAGAGCTGGAAAACAAAACAAAGAGTGTGAGACTAAGACAGCTCCAGCTGAGTTGCCATTCATGAGTAGTTCAGCTAAACAAAGAATCTGAAACACTTGCATGATGGGATACTAGCAGTGGCGGAGGTTTCATTTGAACTTTGGGGGATGCTTGTGAGTTGGACCACAATACCAGTCAAATGTTTATAGTCTATATAAACATCACAGCTATTTTTCTTAGGGCAAACTGCATTAAGAATGTGTTATTATGTAAATAAATATTTTAATACAAAATGAAAACACTGTCATTATTTACTCTGACTAACCAGCAATGTATTCTAATTTCATTTCAACATTGATAAAAAATTAGTACAGTCCATGTCCCACAATGCACCTGTCTCTATGTTCCTCTGATGGTTCCTGACACAACATAAGGTGTAAATAAACCTTCGCAAACACTCTTCGATGACCTTCATCAATGCAAGTTCCCAGAGCAGCTGGAACACATAAATGCAGAACTCTTTCAGCTTAACATGCGTATTAGAGCCAAATTATAAGCATATGCCAAGAATGGGCCTTCTAGGGGGGTTTAGAGACACTCTTCTCAATGGGGGTGAGCTCAATGTCATTAAGTCTTTATTCTTTCTTTAAATCCCTTGAGACACAAAGCCGAGCCAGATGAACAGGGAAGAACAATACTAGAGCATAACAAACAAATGAACTGACCATGTTTACATATACATTTTCCAGTTTCAAGTCCATATACTGATTAAGCCTTTATCTTGAAAGATGTTTATATGATTCACATCTATTGGAATATTCATTAAAACATGTAATTAGCGTATTTAGAATAAAATAAGACATTTTGCACCTGCTACTGTCTCATGGAAATACTGGAGATGCTTGTTCTTGCAACTTATTATTATGTATTTTAATAATTTTTGACAGAAACTTATGGAATATGACCATATTTAGATGAAAATCTGAATATTCTTGTACATGTAAACAGTCTGTGTGAGATCCAGAACACATGGCACAGTCCTAGTGAGTGTATACGCTTCAGGCTTACTGCGTCTGACTGAAGAAAAACATGAGGGGGTCTTAGAAAATGACTCAGTACTGAGACGTACAGAAGATGACAAGTTTTTACAAAAAAGTAAAAAGACGACATCAAAGGCAGCAAAAAGACAGGGATCTGAGATTGTTTGCTCGTTTGCATCAGTAACATGCAAAGTTTTAGTCTTCAGTGCTGTTAGGAAATTTTTTTTTTGTATATGCCTGTTTAACTTTGATGCAAGAGTGCAAGCTAACTTTCTTAACTCACTGGTGAAATACTGGACACTCATACAGAAGAACTGAATCAAATCTGTGCTTGTTAACATGCTATATTTTACAGCAGCACATCTACGTCTTTGATAAAACTGAAAGGTGCATCAAAATGATCTTGATCAAAAAGAGAAAAGCTGGTTCCTCTTCAGGAACTCGAGCTGCGTCGGAGGACGCTTCGGGAACGCCCTTCAGCATGACCAGCTCTGAACCTCTTGTGTAATCAGACCAATAGATGGGCGAGACGTCACGGGCGGGTGATGTAATGACCAGGAAGCTATAAAAGCACGTGCGGTGAGACCAGCGTCAGCTTTTTGTCATTCAGCAAGCGCTCTGTGTGTGTGTCAGTCTGATATCTGTTTGTGAGTCTTATTTAGTGTTGTCTGTCACGAAATCTCAAGACAAAACCAGACACCTAAGGCGAGGGCAGGCAGCGTTCAGGCTGTGTGTTCCTCCCTGCCCGCGTTACTTTACGGGTGGGGATACACAGTTTGTTTGTTGTCTGCTTGAGAGCAAGCACGCAGAGTCAGCTCTCGGAAAAAATGGATCCGGTGGAGGGAATGTAGACGGGCGCGTCCCTATCTACTTCCTTAACCACCAGATCCAGCGCCAGCTCTCAGGGTTTCGGAAGCCCACGCTGCGGTACTTCCCCCCGGGGAGAGGGTGCGACGCTCTGCCTGTCTTTCTCTGAGGAGATTGATATGGAGGGTGTCAGAGAGCTCGCCAGTTGAACAAACACCAGTTACACAAGCATATTATAATGAACAGCATCAATGGGGAGCAGAGCTTGCGCAGTTGGCTCTCGAGAAAAAATAAGCCTGCTGTTAAGCGCTCCGCTCTCGCCGGGCACGCTCCGAGGAGTGTGTCCGTGCCTGTGATCTTGCGATTGCAGTCGCGCTGCTGCTGAGGCATGGTGGCGACTGAGTTCGTGGGAATCGCATATGATTTGGTGGACGGGTTGGAGACGCTCGTCCCTTCTCCACCCGTGGTCCCTCGATCTAGACTCGTTCTCGCGGCAGGAAGCCCTCACTGCGGTTTCCTTCCCCTTCTGAGTAGAGCTTGCTGATGCGGCGCATCTTTTTCTGAGGGAGATTGAATGTTGTGGGTGTGACTGAGTGGCTGTGCCGGCGCTGCCGAGCCCGCTATCAATTACATCATTTTGGTTTTTGATGTGAATCTTACTACACTAGACCGTGTTTACTCGTTTGGTTGTTTGATTGCATTTGATTCTGAGAATGAAATTAAGTATTTGTCTGACTATGAGAAGGTAGATATACAGGCAATTGGGAAAAATAAATAAATACATTGTCTCGATGAGAGCACATTTTTCCTCTCTCCGTGAGGAGTTTGAGGCTGTCAGCAGGGGCTGCTGGGCGGGAGCAGTCCCAAACTACCGTGTTCCAGCCCCTCATTTTGGGGGCCTCACTTCTCGTACTCCGCAGAGTCAGAGTGGCGCTCCCAGGCCGAAGGCTTCTAGCAGAAGGCGGGTCTGCGGACCGTCATTCTCGCTGGATAGTCTTCGTCGTAAATGTCCTGACGCCTAAAGCCTAGGACTTTTTGAGGGCCAGCTCCCTCTGGGGAAGAGTGGTGTACACCACATTACATGGTGCCCGTCTCTCCTCAGTGCCCTCAGGTGGTCGGTCTGCCAACCCTGCCGTGTTCTAGGGCGCAGCGGTCTTGGCGAGCGCTTTCTCTCATTACCGCACCCGGAAACGTAGCAGTACTAAGAGGCTCGCGACCTTCACGGAGGTCTCTAGAGCAGCTAGTACGGCCGTACCCTGCTGGTTCGCCGCTTCAGGGCACCGAGCTAGCTGCTCTATGCGCACCAGAGGCCAGTTTCGCGAGACTGGTTCCCTTATGAGGTCACCTGGCGGTGTGGGATCAACTCCCAAGTGTTCTTCATTGGGCCTGCCCCAAGCAGGCTGTGGTCTAGTCTTCCTAGCAGACAACGTGGGTCTGAGGGACGTCGTTTTCAATAGGAGACTTCAGCAATGAGAGTCCTGATGCTGTGGCTCAGAACCTCGGAGGGCAGGCCCCTCTGAGGAAGAGAGGTTCACACCGCATTACACAGTGCCCATCTCTCCTCAGTGCCCTCATGAGATCAGTCTGCCAACCCTGCCGGTATTCCAGGGCGCAGCGGTCTCTCAGTCCCGCCCGGCAATTAGCGGAGCTAAGAGGTCACCACCTCCGCCGAGGTCCCCTCTAAAGCCGCAGGTTCTTTTTTGTCCCCCGGCGGTCCGCCATTACAGGGCACCGATCTAGCTCCTTTCATACAACCAGAGATCATCTTGAGAGACTGATTCCCCTTAGCTAACTTTTTGCAGCGTGTAAACTCCTGCCACATTTTCCTCATGGGTCCTGCACACTGTAAAAGGGCCGTTCTGCCGTTCCAGAGCGCCGTAAAAAAAGTCCGCCCGAACACATCGGCCATGCAGAAAAACTTTATCGGTCCGACCACTAGTTTCATCCTACCTGTCCGATCGCTATCACCTTGTTCATTTAAATGGGGAGTCTTTTCAATTATCACCAGTAAAATATGGAGTTACCACAAGGATCTGTCCTAGGTCCTCTGCTATTTTCAATATACATGTTGCCACTTGGTAATATTGTTAGGAAATACGGGATTAGTTTCCACGGTTATGCTGATGATACTCAACTATATACTGTATCTCAACAAGACCAGATTAAACTTCTAAATTATAGCTAACAGAGTGTGTTAAAAACTTAAAAGATTGAATGACCAATAATTTTATCCTATTAAATTAGGATAAGACAGAGATATTACTTATTGAACCAAAAAACAGTACCCAAATCTCTTGGATTACAATTTGCATCTAGACAGATGTACTGTTACTTCCTCTATAGAGTCAAAAATTTGGGTGTTATATTAGATAGCAACTTTTCTTTTGAAAATCATATTTCCCATGTTCCAAAAACAGCATTCTTCCATCTTAGAAACATTGCCATGTTACGAAACATGTTACCTTTTTCTGATGCAGAAAAGCTAGTTCATGCGTTCATTACCTCTAGACTGGACTATTGTAATGCTCTGCTAGGTGGTTGTCTTGCATCTTCAATAAATAAGCTACAGGTATTCCAAAATGCAGCGGCTAGAGTCCTTAAAATATGATCATATTACCCCAATTTAACAGTCTCTGCACTGGCTACCTATTAAGTACTTACCTATAAGGCACTTAAAGGGGTCATATGATGCAATTTCAATTTTTCCTTTCTCTTTGGAGTGTTTCAAGCTCTTGGTGCATAAAGAGGATCTGTAAATTTGCAAAGACTAAAGGCTCAAATCCAAAGAGATATTCTTTATAAAAAAAAATAAGAGTCAACCACGCCTACCAAAAAACGGCTCGTTCTAACACGCCCCCACATACCTACCTCACTATCTGGGAAGTTTTGCATAACGCCGCCCAAATGTTCGCGCTAAGAAAGAAGGCGTAACTTTTATTCTCGCTGTAGTATTGTTGCTGCCGCCGCCATGTAGTGAAGGCGCTGTGTGTTTCGTTGTGACAGCGAAACTACTTTGTTTGTCCTTCCAAAAGAGGAAGATATCTGGCTTCGTCATGCCTGGAGCTGATCCTGCTGGTTGCTTGAGGAAATATGACAACTTTGTGCTGTGGATCGCCAGATCGGTTTTCACCATTGACGAAGCGGAGTCCAGCCCGGGGTCTCACATGTGGTTGCCGCAAGCCTCTTCGTCGAATCTTGGTTTTATGTTTACGCTGCGCGATGCAACACAACGTGAAAAAAAGACATTATAAGTCATTATAATCTATAATTATGTCCCCACTGGATGCAATGAATGCCTCGTTTATAATGGGTTTTCATGTTTTTGAATCATCGCTCCGGCCTGACAGGGCATCATCACAATATGTTAGGGGTGTAACATTTCCGTCACACGTTTGAGGTATTCGGCCAATCATAACGCTCTGGTTAGCTGGCCAATCACAGCACACCTCGCGTTTTCATGACCGATGAGCTTTGTAAAAATGCACGTTTCAGAAAGGCGGGCATAGAGAAGAAACAATAATGTAAATTATGTGGAAAATAATGTTTTTTTTTAACCTTAAACCGCATAAACACATTTCGTTACACTAAATACACAAAATAATGTTTCTTTTTAGCAACATCATATGACCCCCTTTAAATGGGTTAGCTCCTGCGTACCTAACTAGTCTTCTACCACGCTACAATCTATCACGCTCCCTAAGGTTGCAAAACTTTGGACTTTTGGTAGTAGTATAGCAAAGTCCACTAAAGGAGGTAGGTTGGTTGTTTTCTCTGTTTTTGCCACAGGTAACTAGGATTTACACAAGCTTCAGTCTGGATCCTGAACACCTGAGAAGAGATGATGGCAACTCCTCAGAGGACCTCAGATGATTCCAACCCGGAAACAACATACAGAACTACCAGATTTTGCTATAAGTTTGATTGCATCATATATAATTGCTGTTAATTTTGTCAATCATGAAAAATTAGATTTCAATCATGCAGACCTAAAGAGTGTGTTCCCAAAAATACACCAACACATAGACTTTCCAACACGGGGAAACAACACTCTGGACTTTGTTTACACCACACAGAGAGGAGCTTACAAGGCCCTCCCCCTCCCCCACCTCGGTGCCTCAGACCACATCACTATCATGCTATTGCCTGCATACAGACCGCTTGTTAAAGTCACCAAACCAGTTCATAAACAGATACAAGTGTGGCCGGAAGGGTCGTCAGAGGCTCTTCAAGACTGTTTTAACACCACTGACTGGAATATGTTTAAGCAGGCTGCCACATACAATAACACCACAGACCTCCAGGAGTACTCAGAGACTGTCACTGCCTACATCACCAAGTGCATTGATGATGTAACAGTCTCAAAGACCATCACTGTCCGGGCCAACCAGAAGCCGTGGCTAACAGGGGAGGTCTACGGACTCCTGAAGACACGGAATGCTGCCTTCAGAGCTGGAGATGAGGTGGGTTTGAAGACAGCTAGGGCCAACCTTTCCTGCTGCATCAGAGAGGCTAAGAGACAGTACTCCAGGAGGATAGCCCATCGTTTCAGCGACAGCAGAGACACTCGGAGCCTGTGGCAGGGGATACAGACCATTACGGACTACAAGCCCCCACCACGCACCTGTGACAGCACCATCTCCCTGCTGAACGAGCTGAACGTCTTCTTCGCTCGCTTTGAGGCACAAAACAGCACCACTGCACAGAAGACTCCACCTCCTCCCGGCGACCAGGTGATGACGCTGTCCCCGGACAGCGTGAGGAGATCCCTCAGCAGGATCAACGCACGCAAAGCTCCGGGTCCTGACAACATTCCTGGGCGTGTACTGAGAGACTGTGCAGTGGAACTCACGAATGTCTTCACAGACATTTTCAACATCTCGCTAAGTCAGGCTGTTGTCCCCACATGCTTCAAAGCTACCACCATAATTCCAGTCCCGAAGAAGCCGTCTCCATCCTGCTTCAATGACTACCGTCCAATTGCACTTACCCCCATCCTCATGAAGTGCTTTGAACGGCTAGTCATGCAACACATCAAGTCTGCCCTCCCCCCCTCCTTGGACCCCTTCCAGTTTGCATATCGGTCCAAACGCTCGACCGATGACGCCATCGCCACTACCCTCCACTCAGCACTCACACACCTGGACAAAAAAAACTCATACGTCAGAATGCTGTTCATAGACATAGACTGTTCATACTGTTCATCCCTCTACAGCTCATTCACAAACTGGTCCAGCTGGGGCTCAACACTTCGCTGTGCAACTGGCTGTTGGACTTCCTGACTGGAAGACCTCAGGCAGTACGGGTCGGCAGCAACACATCCAGCACCATCACACTGAACACTGGGGCCCCCCAAGGATGTGTGCTGAGCCCCCTCCTCTTAACTCTGCTGACACGACTGCACACCGTCACACAAGTCCAACCTCTTCATTAAGTTTCTGGATGACACGACTGTGGTGGGTCTCAATAGCAACAGAGATGAGACAAACTACAAAAGCGAGGTGAGCCGCCTGGCCGGGTGATGCAGTGACAACAATCTCTCTCTGAAAGTGGAGAAGACGAAGGAGATTGTTGTTGACTTCAGGAGAGTGCGCACTCAGCATGCCCCTCTGACCGTCAATGGTGTGACTGTGGAGAGGGTGAGCAGCACCAAGTTCCTGGGTGTGCACATCACAGAGGATCTCTCCTGGACTGACAACACCGCGCAGCACTGGCCAAGAAAGCACAGCAGCGTCTCTACTTCCTCTGCAAACTGGGAAGAGCCAGAGCCCCGGCCCCCATCTTGTGTAACTTCTACAGAGGCACCATCGAGAGTATCCTGACCAGCTGCATCACTGTGTGTTTTGGCGCCTGCAACGCGTCCTGCCGCAATACACTTCAACGCATAGTGAGAGCAGCTGAGAAGATCGTTGTTGCCTCTCTCCCCTCCCTTCAGGACATTTACAACACCCGTCTCACCCGCAAAGCCCTCTGCATTGCAGGTGATCCCACCCACCCGACACACAGCTTCTTCAGTCTGCTGCCATCAGGGAGTTGACTGCGGAGTCTCCAGGCCAGGACCACCAGACTGAAGGACAGCTTCATCCATCAGGCTGTCAGGAAGCTGAACTCCCTCTAGACCTTGCCCCCCCCTCCCCTCTTTTGCCCCACGCTCCACTGAACTCTGACCCTCTGATGAACTCTCCCACTCCCCCCTCCCAAATACACACACACACTGTCACTTTAAAAAAAAAAATCTGAATAAGCTCTTTTGCACTACAAATCTTTTTTTTTGCACTACAATCACTATATCTGTTTTACTTTTACTGGTTTGCACTCTATCTGCCATATGCCTTGTGCTTTATATATATTTTTTTTTACATTTTACCTTATTTGTATATTTGTATAGTTGTATTTTGTATTTTGTATTTAATCTTACCTATCCGTATTTCTTATCTGTATGCACCACGGGTCTGAGAGTAACGCAATTTCAATACTCTGTATGTATGTGCTGTACATGTGGAAGAATTGACAAAGCAGACTTTGACTTGACTATAGTGTTCATCGTCTGTTTGATTACATCTTAAATTGTTTTTCCGTACATTTCTGCTATATGTACATTTACTGACAGTCACCACTGATAAACTACTACTAAATATATTGTAGAAACAATTTTCTGTAAAGTTGCTTTTCAACGATTTGTATCGTGAAAAGCACTACAAATAAACTTGAATTGAATTTTATATTTAAATGAATCAAATATATATATATATATATATATATATATATATAATTAGATATATATCTATATATCTATTATTAAGTTTATAGTCTTTTTTCTCCAGTCTCGAAAAAACCTGGCCAAACACGTGATATTGAAAAACTCCAGCTTTTCCCTGTCTGTTCAGCCTCCAGAGCTCGAAGGTGTTTGACAGAGCCTGTGCAACAGATTTATGGCAAAAAAATGAACAGCTGTTGGAGTTTAATTTATTTTTTGCCGCTTGGCTGGCTCCTTTCTTTCTTTGTCCAGTACGGGCCCAAACATTTTCTGGAACTGTAGCTAAGGGGTTTATTTTTCCCCAAATGATGACGTTAGTAAGTTTTCTTTTTCCAGTCCTATTTGATCTATATTTAATCCCGGGTAATTTTCAAAATATAACATCTACATAATGTATTTTCAAAATTGTTTAAACCATTTAGAAAAGGCCCTTCAGTCAAACACTTTCCTTGGCACTGTACAAATTGCTCTGTGAAAAATTCCACCGATTCACAGAAAATGAGAGGCACAGCAGGTAGGCTACTGATATCTTTAATGTTCCATGACAAGAAATTGGAGACATTCCTCAGTGGACACTGCAGAAACCAATAAACCACTCGAGTCTCTTAATACCACAACCAGGGACACTTTGGTGAAACCTTCTGCACCAAATGAAAGAAAATGAGGAAAAATTATTATTAGAACTATATTTCTTCTACCTACTAAGAAAATAAATAATTATATAAATAAATATTGTTGAGATTGTAAGGTTTAATTACAGTTATTTTTCTGCCTGGAAAGGGAAAAAGCAATTACTTTAAGCAATTGCAAATTAAGCTTGACCTTTAGAACGAGCCCTGGTGTTTCACAGTCAATGAACTAATTGCTCTGCGTGTGTAATAGGGCACAGAGAAAAAGAACAGTGAAAGAGCAAGAAAGAGAGAGAATAAGAGAGATTTACACAAACAGGCCTCCAAACGATCACCCACTCACATATGCACACATATAAATCACCTTCAGTGAAGGCTGATTACTATTCATTTGTTTAATACACACTTGACAGCTAAGACACTACACACAGGGAAGACACATCACAAATGAGATGCCTTTAATTTCACGTTTGTTTCTCCTACGTGAATGTAGGAGCAATGGGACAGCAATGGGATTAAGTGGAGAAGTCTGTTGTTTCTCAGATTTGTCTTCTGAGAAGAGAAAGCAGTAATCTCACGTCTCCTCTAGAGTTTTACAAAACCTGTGCTCAGATTTGCCAAGATATCAAAGTCTGCAATTAAAAATCAGATATTGAAATATTACTATGTAATAATATTATGAACTTCGATTTTTTTATCAATGACTACAATGTCTACACATTTTATGGCACTATAATTTTATGCCATTTCTAAAGTATAGTCTAAGGAGAAACATCTAAGACAACTTTACCTCACTTTAAGGTGAGATAATCACCTTTTTTTGTCACTGGTGGCACCAAACAGTCAAACACAATTAAAAAAATAATTACATAAATGAAGTATAAAATCAGGAATAAAATCATTCCTTTGCATATAAATATGGTGTCCAACTCAGTGTTGTTACTGATAAATAAAACCGACACAAACTGAAACTATTAAAAGTAATTTTCAGTAACTGAAACATAAATAAAATAAAACATAAATATTAGCAGAAAAACTTATGAGTTAATGAGAAACAAATGAGTTTAAGTTGAAACACTAAAATTACTAAACCTGTAATTATTATAAATTAAAGGTAAATAGACACATTAAAAAACTAACAAAACTGACAGTGTCAAACTAAATTAAACAAAAATAAAAAACTGTAAATAAAACAAAAATACAATCTAAAATTAAAAAAAATACAAGCTAATTTCAAAGTATTTAGTATCAATAAATGCTATAATACCGTAATATGCATGTGTGTGTGTGTGTGTATACAGTATATATATATTCACACGCTCACACACATATACAAACACACACACAGGGTTTTTATGTAGTTGTATGTCATTTATATAATGTCCTTGAGCTGGGATCGACTGATTTAAAACTAGGACAGAGTTATATTTACACTGTAAAACAACTCTGGTCCACACCACAGGGAGTTAATTTTTCTTCAACACCAGAGTAAAGAGTGACAATTTAACACGATTAAGTTTTAACTCCAGTGTAAGGAGCTGACATTACTGTACTCCAACCAGGTTAGATTAGGAGAGTTGACAGTAACTGTCAGGAAATAATTTGTGACAACTTGCAGAGTTACATTGAAAACAGCACTGAGTACATCAAAACAATCCATAAAGTTAAATTCAACTTTAGTCTGGGAGCACAGTAGAATTCTGCTCATACTATAAAGTAAAAAATAAAGGCAAGATGCAAACAGTTGTTTTAACAAACTTCTTTGATTACAAACAAGCCACTTTACATTATGGGAGGTTCACTTTTAAAATAAATGAAGGCGGCACAGTATAGGCATTTCTGTCATCAGAAATAATAAGAAAGCTGCTTATCAAATGGTTTGTAATACTTCAAGTCCTGCACATGTCAGTGACTGTACGTCCTGTGTGTAAGTCGCTAAATGTGAAGTTGAATCAGTACCTTCGACTTTGCAACATACTACAGCAGTGCTTGAGTCAACACAGCTCAAAGACATTATGTAAATGACATACAACTGCACAAAAACTGTATGTAAAACCTACAACTCTACAACTGCTGAAACCACTTGAATTGAATACATCCATTTGACACAATCTGACCAAATCAACAATCATTGCATAAAGCCACCTTGGACAGTACACATTTAATATATGTTGAATTAGATCACCTTAATGACACTCCTTGATCTATCCACACAAAGGTCAACAGTTCCTCTAAAAGCCTCATTCTGAATACTTGTATTAGAATGAAAACAATTTAAGTAGCCCATTGCAATTTCAGTCACACGTCTCTTTAAAAGTTCAAATTTGTGGGTATATTTAATTTGCTAATAACATTTCACTGCGTAGGTTGAGTGACGGTCGTTCAACACGGATTACGGCACAAGAGGATGTTGATCAGTGAATCTTCTATGAAGCAAAGAGACGCCTGGTTGGAGTGAATCGTTCAATCTTGATGTGAGGGTGTTTCAAAGACTGCAGAAGCCAGTAACAGAGTCATTTCCTCACTTCTACTTTCAAAAGAATAAAGCTTTGAAAAATGTGGAAAAAACATTCTTGTGTGATCACCTAATACCCCTGCACTTCCAACAAAGCACTGATGCTTTTGAGACACTACAGTGAAGGTTGATCTACATGCCTGCATTTACTCTATGATTAAACTCTGAGAACACAATGCTAAAGTGTTCTGCCTTTGCTGTCTGAACTCACATTTCATCATATTACAGCATGTAAAGGAACTTCTCTCTGTTCAAACGCTGCCTCCTCTGGGATTCTGATTTATGCTTTTATGCAGGGTGTTTTTTTTACCACCCAGCTTCCTGTTCCCCATGAGAGGGGTGAGTGGTCTGGGGTTTTGATTGCATACTGAGCCTTTGGAGCCTGTTTTAGGCTCATGCTGCTGACACATCTCCCTCTGAGTGGCTGAAACCATGTTGGGAAATGACAAGTTGTTCCTCGCGCATCTACTGGTCAAGCCCTGACAACTCACTCCATCTTTCTTCAATTGATGAAACACGGTTGGCAGATATCTCAGCATGCCTGACTTTCTAGACTGGTTTATTCTGGTTAGAGCTGCACATAAAAAAAATGTTTATAACTGCAAAACAAAACAAACAAACAAAAAGTTAATTGTAAATTAGCATATACAGTTTAAAAAATTGTGGGAAAAAAACAGTTAACATTGTAATATATATCTAATTTTACTACAACCTAACATTTTTTGGGGGGTTTGGAAGTAAAACGTATCATATAATTTACAGTTTAAATACAATACCAATCAAAGCTTTGGGGTCTGTAAAATTTATTTTTATTTTTTTCGAACTTTTTGTTTTGTTTGAAATAAATTAACACTAATTGAAAGATGCTGAAAAAATATTTTTTCAAACAAATGCATTTAAAAATTTTTTTTTTAAATGTTTCTTGAGCACCAAGTCAGTGTATCATCATAACGTTTTCTGAATGATCATGTTACACTGAAACTGGAGTAATGGCTGCTGAAAATTCAGTGTCTGTCATCACAGGAATACATTACCATTGAAAAAATATAAAAACAAATAGTTTATGATTAAAACTGCAATAAGATTGCTAAAATTTTTTTTTACTGTATTTTTGATCAATTAAATACAGCCTTGGTGAGCATAGGATGTACTTCAAAAACTTCAAAATCTTCAAAAACAAAAAATCTTACCAACCCCAAACATTGGAATGAAATCTTTTGTAGATAGAATTGTGAAATATGAACCAATATATGCCATAAATAAATTAACTATAATCGGATGCAATGCATCATACCCCTGGGAATGTTCTGTTTTCATTGTGGCTCATATTTTTACAGGCAAAATATTTTTAAAATGTAATATGTGCTGGTTAAGCTAGTAAACAACTTGATATATGTGCTGATATAGTACCAGCACAGATATATTTATTAAAAAACAAGACAAAAAAAAAAACACTGATTAAAGAAAATGAATTGCAGTGTTGGCCTGAGTGTTAAGATCCCCTATGGCTTCAAACCACAACAAAGTATGTGCATATAAAACACAACAAAACTATGAATATGATAATATGCATCAGTTTTGTACTCATTTCAATGTTCATTTCATAGTTCAGGTATTCCCAAACTGCCAATAGTGCACTGAGTATTATCATTTATGACTCAACCCTGCTGAAACACAGCATCTGATTGTCTGTGTGGGTGAATAAAGGGAGCGTATTCTCTGCTCTGAGATCTGTGGGTTTTTCAGAGTCTGTGCGTCTTTGTTTGTTTTGCGCTGAGTGACATTGAGGATGACACGCTTACTTCACAAAGAGTGCAATGGGACCCAAACCGAGGCCCCCTGCTGAGAAGTGATTGATGGCAGTAGCTCCCAAAACCACCGAAAAGAGTATTTAATGAAGAGACTTTCCCTCAAGATCACTGCCAAACAACGAATGGACATAATGACGAACTAAACTTGGAATACTGAAGCAAATAATGAAAACAGTTGGGCTCTCAAAAGCACGTTGATTAGAACAAGCGCTACGTTGAACGGTGGCCCCGTGTGCGAGCGAGGCCGGCTCTAAATGTGGTCTTAACAAATTAACTGACAGTGTGGAAAATGGAGTTCCTCCTCTCAGACACAGAGGTAAGACCCCCTGCACACATAGCGTACATCTGAATGGTGCATTAGTGTCACTCCGATCTTAATGGCACATTGAAAGGAACTTTCATTGTCATTTTTAATAACACTGGAGGCCCTTAGAGCTGAATGTTCATCTGAAATAAGATTGGACTGTCACCCTGTTCTCTCCCTTCACATTAACCTACAGCCGCTTCAAATATATGTCCTCAAAGATCGCAAGAAATCAAAATGAGATCTTTATGGCTTTAGCCCATGTGTGTGAACTAAAAATGCCCTTTTAGCAGATATACACAATTAAAATTCACAGTCTTTTTATTCCAGGAAAATTAGCTAAAAATATTGATGACTCATCCTGTACTACATAGATTTTTGGTCTCTCCCTGTGCAACCGACTAGCGAATATCAAATCATGTGGATGAACCCTATATTTTCCTATTTCACTGAAATACATCAATGAGAAAACTGCACTTGTCAAGCCATTTCATATGCTATTTAGCTAAGCTGATAAAATTTAACAGAGTTGTTGGCAGAAAATATATTGATTTTATAAGGCAGTATTTCAAAACAAAAATATGTTATTTAAGGCTGATCTTTTAAATTTGTGCTTTTGTATATTCACATGTAAATTTACAAAAAAAACATTTAAAATAAATATATTAATGTCAATAAATCAACCAATAAATGCTGTTATATTTAAGTTTCTGGTCATCAAATAATCCTAAAAAAAAGAAAGAAACAAAGTACCATGGTTTCCACAACAATATAAGGGAGTTCTGACACTGTTTTGACATTGAAGACAAAAGTATTGGCTGCTGAAGATTAATCTTTGATATTTAATACATATACAGGTGCATCTCAATAAATTAATTCAACTTAAATTGTGAAACTTGTGTGTTAAATAAATTCTATGCACACAGACTGTAATAGTTTAAGTCTTTGGTTCTTTTAATTGGAATTATTTTGGCTCACATTTCACAAAAACCAACCAATTCACTATCTCAAAAAATTAGAATACCTCATAAGACCAATAAAAAAAAAAAAAAACATTTTTAGTGAATTGTTTGGCCTTCTGGAAAGTATTTAATTTACTGTACATGTACTCAATACTTGTAGGGGCTCCTTTTGCTTTAATTACTGCCTTAGTTCGGCGTGGCATGGAGGTGATCATTTTTTGGCACTGCTGAGGTGGTATGGAAGCTCATGGGCTTCTTTGACAGTGGCCTTCAGCTCATCTGCATTTTTTGGTCTCTTTGTTTCTCATTTTCCTCTTGACAATAAAAAATTCAGGTCTGGTGAGTTTGCTGGCCAGTCAGGCACACCAACACCACGGTCATTTAACAAGCTTTTGGCAGTGTGGGCAGGTGCCAAATCCCTGGAAAAATTAATCAGTCTTCATAAAGCTTGTCAGCAGAAGGAAGCATGAAGCGCTCTAAAATGTCTTGGTAGATGGTTGCGTTGACTGTGGACTTCAGAAAACATAGTGGACCAACACCAGCAGATGACATTTTACCCCAAATCATCACAGACTGTGGAACTTAACACTGGACTTCAAGCAACTTGGGGTATGAGCTTCTCCACCCTTCCTCCAGACTCTAGGACCATTGGTTTCCAAATGAAATACAAAACTTGCTTTCATCTGAAAAGAGGACTTTGGACAACTGAGCAGCAGTCCAGTTCTTTTTCTCCTTAGCCTAGGTAAGATGCCTCTGACATTGTCTGTTGTTCAGGAGTGTCTTAACAAGAGGAATATGACAACAGTGGCCAAATTACTTGACACATCTGTGTGTGGTGGCTCTTGATGCCTTGACCCCAGCCTCAGTCCATTCCTTTTGAAGTTCACTCAAATTCTTGAATCGTTTTGCTTGACAATCCTCATAAGGCTGCGTTCTCTCGGTTGGTTGTGCATCTTTTCTTCCACACTTTTTCCTTCCACTCACTTTCTGTTAAACATGCTTTCTGTTAACAGCACTCTGTGAACAGCCAGCTTCTTTAGCAATGAACTTTTGTGGCTTACCCTCCTTGTGAAGGTTGTCAATATTTGTCTTCTGGACAACTGTCAGATCAGCAGTCTTCCCTATGATTGTGTAACCTAGTGAACCAAACTGAGAGACCATTTTGAAGGCTCAGGAAACCTTTGCAGGTGTTTTGAGTTGATTATCTGATTGGCATGTCACCATATTCTAAATTTGTTGAGATAGTGAATTGGTGTGTTTTTGTTAAATGTGAGACAAAATCCTCACAATTAAAAGAACCAAGGACTTAAACCACTTCAGTCTGTGTGCATTGAATTTATTTATACACGAGTTTCACAATTTGAGTTGAATTACTGAAAAAAAAAAAAAACTTTTCCACGACATTCTAATTTAATGAGATGCACCTGTATATCTGGTGTCTGTCGAATCGCTCAACTCACGCTTAATCACATCCACAATAATATATCAATCACATAATATATGTGTGAGTACTGTGTACATTTATATACTGTATGTGTGTGTGTATATATATATATATATAATACACACGCCACATGTATATATTTAAGAAATATAGCATGCATGTGTTGTGTGTGTGTGTATACATATATATATAGTATAATATTATATATATAAATATAATCTATATAATATATCTATAATATCTAATACTAAAAATAAATATACACAGTACCCTCACCATATGTGGGGGAAACAACGCCTGGACCACAAAACCATTCATAAGGTCAATGTTGCTTTGAAATCTGAAAGCTGAATAAATAATCTTTCCCATTGATGTATGGTTTGTTAGGATAGGACATATTTGGCCGAGATACAACTATTTTAAAATCTGGAATCTGAGGGTGTAAAATAATCTAAATATTGAGAAAATCGCTTTTATAGTTGTCCAAATGAAGTTCTTAGCGATTCATATTACTAATCAAAAATTAGTTTTTATATATTTACAGTAGGAAAATTACAAAATATATCCATGGAACATGATCTTTACTTAAAAACTGATAATTCCTAATGAATTTGTGGCTTAAAGCAATCAATACTTTGACCCATAAAATGTATTTTGGGCTAGTTGCTACAAATATACCCGTGCTACTATGACTGGTTTTGTTTCTCCAGGTTCACATATATTATGTAAAAACTTTTATTTTGGATGCGATTAGTCTCAATCGACTTGACAGCACTAATATATATTAAAAATATATAACTCAAACCTTAACTACATACATACTCTGCTAAACAATGCAAATAACAAACAACCGCTATTAAGAACTTATATTCATGGAAAAACACCTCAAACAACTTCCTAATTCTTATTCAAACAAGCTTGTTGTTTGCCGCTTGAAAATCCAGTAGCAAATAAAGTCAGTACTGTCAAACCCAAAGACCATGTCATTTTGTTATCTTATTAGGAAAAATGTGTGTTGCGGTCACACTGCTGCATTCTGAGAGGCAAACAATTACCACTATGAGCTTTACTGTCAGCCAAAGAGCCGCATTAGAGAAGGCAGACCGGCACAGGTGTAGCACTGACTCACCAGCGCCCCAAAAACTCTTTCCATGGCCAAGTGGCAGTGATGTGTCCTGATGGGGAATGATAGCCTTATTGAGCCATTGCATGGGCTCAAAGTCATTTGTTTTGAGGAGCCAGAGCTGACAGCCCCAGCTTTTCCCCACCAGCTCCCAGTGAAATTGACTATAAATCACCTTATCACTTTCACCCCTGACAGTTTTTTAGACTTCCAACATTTTACTGAATATGAGGACTCGGAGTGTGTTGACAGGGCCAGGCATTTTAAGATGCCTTCCTCGTGGGGGGAAATAACAGTTCTACGGATTAAGTTGCTGTTATTTTAACAGTAATATCACCAGCTCCACAGCAACTGTGAAATACCAATAAAATAAATAAAAAATCATGCTACCAGGCAAACATCTTAAAAGTTTGAGGAATTTGCTTTGGGAAGATTTAGAAAATAATTGTGTTCAGTGTGGAAAGTCACACACTAATGGTTGGATCTAATGGGAAGTCAATTTTTTTTGTCGATGTTATTGAATGCCTATGCTCTCACTTTTGTCTCTTATGCTCATGAAGGCTGCATTTATTGATCAAAAATAAAAGCAAAATAGTAATATTGTGAAATGTTAAAATTTTAAACTACTGGTTTCTGTTTCAATACATTTTAACATTTAATTTATTCCTGTGATCAAAACTGAATTTCCAGCATCATTACTCCAGTCTTCATTGTCACATGATCTTTCAGAAATCATTCCAACATGCTAAATTGGTGCTCAAGAGACATTACTTATTATTATTATCAATGTTGAAAACTGTTTTCTGCTTCATATTTTTATGAAAACCATTATACATGTTTTTCAGTATTCTTTGATTAATAGAGAGTCCAAAAGAACAGTATTTATTGGAAATACAGTATAGTTTTTTAACAATGTAAAAGTCTTTACTTTCACTTTTGACCAATTTAATGCATACTTGCTGAATAAAAATATTAATTTATTTAAAAAGAAAAATCTTACTGACCCCAATATTTTGAATGACAGATGATAAATAATCTGTAAAATAATCATATCACAATAATATAATAATAATAAATTCAGAGAATACCTGAATTAAGTTAAGGTTTTGCGAAAAATGTTTGAAATTGCCTTGGTTTTAATAAAGAACGAGCAATATTTTTAGCTTTATTTCTAAAATCATTTAGCAGTAGGCTTAATGTCTATTGCTTATAAGATGCTTCCTTTAAAAAGGGACTCGTACATGTACAAACAAAATAACATAGTCAATATGAATAAAGGTAGCTCATAATATACAACATCACTCACTAAACTCGATCTTAAGCAGCAAGCAAAGTGTGCAATCGACCCTCAGGGATGAGGAAGTGGGGATGGGAGAGTCTTTGAGATTGGCAAAGCGTGTGCAATAGGCTACTCCATCTCCTCGCCACCTGTCTGTGTTTGCTTATAAACATTGGACCTGGATTGCGGCTCTTTGTCTTTTTACTTTGGCTACCTCCTCAAAATCTCTGCTGTCACTTTTGCTCAACACCACTATCCTCAAGTAATGGCTCCCAAATCCCATTACAAACATGCACATGTGGACTTGGAGATAGAGAGGGGGTTTGTGACAGACATTAACCTCCTGAATATTCACATATTAGATTAGATTTATAAAAATATGTGGATAAACAGGCAATACTTACACACTTACATTGGGCCTCTCCAATGTCATTTATTGTTGAAAAAAAAAATTAAGTCTATTATTATATATATATATATATATAACGTGTATATATCTATATATTATATTATATAGCTATATTATATATATTATATATCTATATATATACGGTATATTCGGCTGGTAAAGCGATTATATTTTTATTCTAATTAATACATGCTGTTGGCGATTAATTAGTCGCAATACGCACATCAATTTGCGAGAAATTACTCCCAAAAGATTATTTAAAGTCATTGTTGTGTAAAGCATCAAATAGACATTACAAAAAGTAGCTTCAGCAAAAGTAATATTTTGTTTGATAAAATTTATTACATATACTCTTTTGGACCATGAGGGTGAGTAAATGTTGACACAATTGACCTATCGGTAAGCCCTCCACTTGAACGCAGATGAGCCAATGGCAGTCGAGTATCAGTTGCACGGGGAGCGGAACTCGGACATCTTAAGGTTTCAGCGTCATAGAGAATCATTGGAAGATCCGAAGCTTTCATCGTTTTTTTTTATGGTGTTTATGCTACAAAAATGGAAATACGATGTGCCTGTGGTACTTGTAACAGTGATTCCAGGTATCCTGAGAGGATAGGCAATGGAATTTATTTTATTCTATTTCCTAAACCCAAACAAAACGGCGCAAAATGTCCCAAAGCATTCACCCCCAATCCCAATGAAGACAAAAATGTTCGTTTTCTGGTTGTCATACTCTCATTAAGTTACAATTTTCATCTGCTCAAGCAGAACGTTAATGTCATCTTGTGCATCAGCAAGGTATCTCCGGCTAAAACTAGCTAAAGTTAGAGTTAGTGAGTCCATACAACCTAATAGCGGACTGTTCCGCGTCTTGGACAGTGTAGGTCAAAAACACATAACCGAGGTCTACAGTCCTGTCTCTTCATACTAAACGTTAAATGTAAATTAATTTAATGTACCCCTGCATGCATGAACGTGTATCCGGGATGTTGTTATCTGCTATCGTGACGACCGTAACATGAGGCTTCTCCCACTTGCATTGTGAGCGTAAAACCCTCGCTTCCACATTAATACCCACAAATATTTTTTTAATCTTTTATATATCCTCCATGGCATATTTTAAGACCACTTGATGTGGTCCTCTGTGTCCCAAAATTATCAAAGATATAGGACAAGTTTTCCAAACACGACAGCTGTCAGTGAAGACAGTTAGGAACTGTTGTTTGTCCAGTTCAGCCAACAGTAACTATGGGGCGGGCCTTACCGAGAGTAAATTGTCATTTTTGGTGGGTGAACTCAAACAGAAAACCATTAATAATTAATTTGATTATATTAATATGGGAACGAATAATACAATTCTTTAAACGACAGACACTCTAATAATCACCAAACTTGCCAGGAGGTAGTGTAAATGTCTTAATGATTAAGTCAATCGAGTCATTTATTCCATTCCTTTGAATTCATTCATATGGTTGATTCATTCAGGAGTGAAGTAAATGTTTTTTTTATGAATGGTCCATTGAATCATTAGGCTTTTTCGACTTGAAGCGGATCATCACCATCAGATCAATTGGTGTGTGACATCAAAGTACCAGGCGAGATCGATTAGAGAGCAGACTTTTTGATGCTTTTGATCGCTCCATCGTGGTAACTTTTGAGTCATAACCGATCAATCCTGGGGCAGCGCCGCAAACCCAGTCATTCAAAACTTGCATTAGAAATGAAATATGCCACTGGGTGTTTGCTCGAGATGAACCGTTCTTTGCGTTAGTCATTATATGTTCGTTGTCAGGCAAAATTTACAAACAGATAAAAGAGACGCTGTGGGGTGGTCCTAATGTTCGAAAGACCCCCTATACTACTCTTCCCACCCTTAGGGACATTCCTGCTATGGGTGGCCCGTAAGATTCGACGTAATACCTTACGGCGAACGTTAGGAAATACAATCACGAACTCGCTAACTCCTATGAAGGTATGGGTGATCAGTTGGCAGGGGGATGATAGCACCTTTCTTAAGCACCGAGGGGTGCACCGGGCGCATTCAGGCCAGAGAAAATACAACCTCAAGCCGATACCACCATAAGATCATGTCGCATGAAAGTTACTCTTCCGATTGGCTTGTGATAACACTTCTGTGCAACGGAAGAGACTGATGCCCTGCTGCACCAATGTTTCTATGAGGTGGGGTGATTTACAGGAATGTGTAGAAGGCAATTAACAAGATAAATGAAGTGGAAGCAACGGGCGACAGAGCCCATGAGGCACACCGTGAATAGTGAACAGGGGGACGGGATGGAAATGGTAAACGCTTGATAATAAAAGACTCACAGTATCCCAAGGTTGCACGCGTGGTATGGGGGCACGTTGGTCACCTCAAAAAATGAAGACCCTGGAAAAAGAGGTGGAAAAGGCAAGGACGATAAAAGGAGTACGGACTATGATGTAAAGAGGAGACAAAAAAGCAACGGGGGCAGGTGGCCCCATATCTTGAATTTTAGGGACAGCTAACTACTTTTCGCGCGCCCACTCACACAGTGAGTTGTGCGCTGCCCATATTTTGTTCATCAATCACCTTAGGAATTCAGATACCCACATCTAGGCTGGGGCGCAAGCCGTGTTTAAAGGCGGTATATTTTAACACGTTATTTTTCACAACACGTAATTAATTTAATCAATGAACGCGTTAAATTACCACCCTACACATATAGATACTGGGGTGGGTAGTGTATATTGATCTATAATATATATAACATATTAAAATGTAAGTTATCCTGTGATTGGTAACGTATAAACGAACGTAGTGGGAGTAAAATGAAGCAATGGGTTCGTAACGGTCCCCGTGTCACATGCATTCTTTTCAGAATCAAATTACTCAAGAATTTATTTTTTAGTAATTATTTGATGAATAATAAATAATAAGAGCTTTATTTTATAAGCGACTTTGTGGGGCTCACAAATCGAACTCCGCACGGCAGGAACTCTTAGTTTGTCGCATGAGACATATTAGCATGTTCTACTACGGAAGGTGCGCTGGAAGGTCCTATAACCGACAGCCAAGCATGGCAAAGAGAAGGAGAAAGATACACACAACAGTGGGAGAGGAAGAAAGAAGCATATAGCCAAGAAGCACAAAAAAGAAGTCGGAAATAAACAACACACCAACACTATGATCAAAACAAAGGGAAGGACAGAACAGAACCAGGGGGAAAAAGGCAAAACCCGAAGGCGAACCGGCAGGGTACACAAAAACGGACAGATATGAAAACGCAGACTGCGAAATCCACAACAGGTGTGGAGGGACGTGTTTAAATTGAAGATTGGTGCAAGGGCAAAATGCACGCGTTACAGGAATACAAGACCACTGCACACGGACACGTGGGCAACCCAACAAAATAGACAACGATAGTATATGCTCGTGCAGAGCACCGATACCACGACAACAACACAGACAGACATAGAAGGTCGTTGGAAATCAAAGTACAACCGAAACACAGAGGCTAACAAAAAGACAGTGAGCAACAGACAAAAGACGAAAAACCGTGACGTGGCAGAGCAACCAGTGGGAAATGGTCGAAGGGCCCTCTATGTTCAGTTAAAGGTAAAAATAAAGGGGAATGAATTATGGACCAAGTGGAAGAACGGGGTCGGTGTGGCCTGGATGTAATCCCCTACCTAAATGAGTGTCTCTGTATTACTTCATTTGGCGTTTGATTAATCTATTGCCTTTGCGTCCAACGATCTCCCCCCCTCCCGTACACATAACCCCCATTATAACTACGCACTTGTCCCAAGAAATAAATTCTATATATCCTATACTTTTATACTAATTAACCTTGATGACTTGGTGGTTCTGCAGGCAGACCACAACTCATTTGTTTTGCCTCTTCAAGTTCCTCTCTATCGAAGAGACCGGGAAGACCACGGCTACCGAAGTGGACTTTCCTCTCCCACTGACGACTGAAAACAAGATCCCTTGTGGGATTGAAGCTTTGCGAATTCCTCCCATTTAAAAACGAAGAAGGTGGTTGACCCGCAAATGAAGACTCACGAAGCTCTCGAGAGGGTTTGTGGAGGCTCTCCGATTTTTCCCCCACAGCCTGTAACCTGTGACCGTCTGCCCAGCCCCTCTGATTACCTCTTACAGAAACCATAGCAAGACCGCCAATCCAGTTGGACCAACGCCCGAAGCCGCACCACATCAACTGGACTTCATTTTATGTTGGCATTTTGAGGCTTGTTCTGTAAACACGCACTGAAAAGAATCTGGATCAACTAAAAAACAGGGACTAGTTTCACCCAAAACTGAAAATTCTTACCTTCAAAATATTCACAAAATATTTTTAATTGTCCATTCGATGGAAGTCATGATGTTTTCGGTGTTTTTTTGGATCAGAATGTCACTGTCAACTAACATTTTTTTTAAAAGCGGTTCGTTACTGAAATAAATCTGAAAAAAAGTATTAGATAAAAAAAAAGAAAAAAAAAAGAAATTTTCAATAACTGAAATAAATAAGCTAAATGTACTAAATAAGCTAATAAGTACTAAAATTACTAAAAGTTAAATAGAAATACTTAAAATAACAAAATAAAAAAAACAACAAAACAAACGAGCAAAATCCTAAACCTTAACTAAAATTTATTTTTAATATTTTTGTTTTGTTTATTTTAAGATTCAAAATAGTACTACCCTCACATCCAACAATACTAAAATTTATTAAATATACCATTTTTTTTGTTTAATTATAAAAAAATAAATTATTATATTTATATCTATTACTGTTAGAGTTCAAATATTAATAATACTATATAATAATATAAATATACTAAAATTATTTTTAAAACACTAAATTCTAACAGACTTGGAATGACACGAGAGTTGTTCACAAAACAGTAGAAAGATGAGGGAAATTTCATTATCCGCTTTGCAACATCTCTATTGGAATCTATTGTAATGGGAGTCTCCCGTGAGAAGCAATATTTCATATCATTCACTTTCAGTAGAGGTTCTATCTATTTCTTTTCTATTCTATTCAACAGACAATGACCTTGTGATATGGTCACTGGATTTAGTAAACAATATCCCATGAATTATTCCACCAGAATTCTTTTGATAAATCCTCACTCACATCTTTCTCACAATCTATTTTTGTTTAAAAAGCGTTTTTTCCCCTTTTCCTCACCTTCCTTTTTCTAATCTCTATTAACATCCTTTACTGTGGGAATTTTTCTAAACTAGGACTCAAGGTGCAACTAAAGAATATCCAGACGCAGAAACAAGAAACATGTTAATGCAAGGTGAAGCTCTCATACTCTCCTCATCAAAAAGGCCAACAAGTTGTACAACAAGGAATCCAACCTAATATAACCCTCTTTGCTATCCTGATCTTGTAAGCCATGGCTTCGCTAATATAAAAACCTTGATGTGTGACACATCAGAACCTGATGGCGTGAGAGGCTATAACAGAGAAATGATAGCTGAAGCTGGCAATCCACCTGACATATTTGACACTGTAGCTTGGAAAGCACCAACAGATCTAAAGTGAAATGTTCATTCTGTCATCTGAGATGCTTGATAAGATTGCACATTAATGACATATCAACCAGAAGACCAGATTGACTGCCAGACATTTCTAGGTGATTTAAAGATTAAAGGATCAATCTCCATTACAGATCTGAGCCCGAGGAAAGGAGTGCAGACATTTGCTTCTGCCATAGTGCATTTTATCATCAGAGATACACTACATCACTTCAGGTCACCTTATAGTACCTCAACACACTTGCCCTGCAATGCTTCACAAGCTTCACTGAGTATTACAAAAAAATTAATAAATAAATAAATGAAATAAAGGTAGGGGTCTCATCTTCTGATGTGGATTCGTAAGAGCTTTCAGGATAAAAATGTAATACATATAAAGTGCTCCATGGATCTGGTAATGAAGTTACATGGCTGGTTTGCCATTTAATTGGGTACAGTATTTGACATTTTAATTAAATATTTGCTCACTATTTCTACACACATGAGCAGACGATGGACTATTTAATAAATTATTAGCTGAAATGAAAGAAGCAAAGGTGGGAAAATAGAGGAGAGAGAAAACAATTCTTTACAGATGTACAACTATATGCAAGAACTAGATGTTTACAGTTTCAGAAAAAGTTTACAGCTTCAGTCCATGGTGCTGGCCTGTGCAAAACTCATCGCTATGTTGCTAAGGCATTTTGAGTAGTTGTTATTGCATTGCAACATACCTTGGTTGCTAATGTTTTCTGAGTGGTTGTTAATATGTTGCTATGCAGCTGCTGGAGTGTTCTGCTTGGTTGTCTTTGCGTTGCTATGCAGTTTCTAGGGTGTTCTGCTAGGGTGGTCTTGCATTGTAACATATCTGGTTGCTAAGGTTTTTCCTGATGTTTTTTGTTTTTAATTGTTTCTAATGTAATTGCTAGAGTGTTCCTAGTGGTCTTGCGTTTGTTTTTGTGGGTTGCGAATATGTTCTGGATTGTTGTCCAATTGCGTTTTCTATGCAGTTGCTGAGGTTTTCTTTGCATTACTGTAGGGTTGCTGTGGTGTTCTGAGTGGTTGTCATTGCGTTGCTTTGTGGTTGCTGGGGTGTTCTGAATGGTTGTTTAATGCATTGCTATTTGTTCCTCACGTTTTGCTAAGGTGTTCGCAGTGGTTTTTAGTTTGTTACTACGGGGTTTCTGGGTTTTGTGATTGCAATTTCTACACTCATTACGGTGTTCTGAGTGGTTGTGTGTGTGTTGCTATGCGGTTGCTGGGTTGCTCTGAGTGGTTGTGAGTGTGTTGCTTTGTGGTTGCTGGGGTGTTCTGAGTGGTCGCTAGGTTGTAACACTATCTTGGTCTCAAAAACATCTAGACGGATGAAACAAAATGGAAGAGGAAAATAGGAAAAACAGGAAAATATAGGAAAAATTTAATTTAAAAAATCTAGACAAACTAGTCAGTCTCACTATTTGATTAGTCAACTGCTGGATGACTAGGCAAACAGGCTCTATTAGCTTAAAACTCTCCATGCAAGCACTGCTTCCAGCTCTAAATAGAATTTTAGACCCATCTGTGACAGTGAAACACTGAGGAAAATCCAATAAATGTCTTTCCTGACCTTACTAGTAATACAAGTTGATGATCTGCAACATACTTATTAAAAAGCTTACGGAGCTTAGACATAAACAGAAAACACTGATAGCCAAGCTGAGGGATTACACACTGCAAAAGAAGTACAAAATCAGATGTTACCTTTGAAAGGTCACCCACTTCTAAATAGAAACAGATGATGAAGACGTTCCAGGCGACCCACAGCACCAACCAGACTGCATACTGTGAAAGAGACAGGAAGAGGGTGTTTGAAAGACCTATTTTAACCTCAGACCCCCAAACAACCAACTAACCAAATACACATTTGCATATGTTTGATTAATTGGCCTGTAAAAGCGTAAGTGGGAAATTTTTTCTGTAATTAATTCTCCGATGTGTGTTCCTTAAAACATTCAGCCTCCACAAATCTGGAATCTGCCAAAGAAGCGGTGCATGCAGATGATGCATTTCGCAGCGGAAGCAGGAACCCTGTGTGGGAGTTTGTGAGGGTGGCTCGCTCCCTGGTTCATGAGCTAATGCTTATCGAAATAGCGGGATGTGATTATAAAACAATGAAACAGATTCCCCAGCAAAATTGCAGCCGGCGCAGGGGGGTGTCTTTAAAAATAAAGCAAATTTTGGTTAAATAAACAGAGGTCTCATCCTGTTTCAGATCATTAGGACATGCAACAAACCAACATTATGTTAAACGAATTTGTTTAAAAGGCGAGGGTATACGCTCACGAGTATTAGCAGCTCGTAGCATGTTTTTACTGATTAAAATGTAAGAGGTCTGTTAGGCAGGCAGTGATCTTTAGATAAAATAACACTTATCTGATCCAATTCAAGGTGAGTGCAAATGAAATACTAAGCGAGGGGAAATGCAAAATCAATTTGAATTACCAGAACCTGAAAAAAACATGGCCTTTAGCGCTTGAAAATGAGCAGTTGGCGACATGAATTTTGAGTAGCTTCCCAAAAGTGGCTCTAATAGATAGATCAATATGGACTTAGCTTTGATAAAAATGAGTATCTGCAAAGACACTGCAACCTTCCTTTACAAATGTACCAGATCGATTCTTGGGGTGTGCACCAATCAGATTTGAACTGTGAATTCTTTTTCAATTTTTTATTCAATTCCTTAATTTTAACTGTGATAGAGTATGCAGAATTTGAATGTAAGAAAATGGAATTAAAACAAACTTAAATTCAAATAAATGTATACAAATTATTTTAGCAACAAAATCAAACATTTTCAAACTTGACTGTTGACTTGATTAAACCTTTTGAAAAAATGTTTTAAAAACTTTCAAGTGCAAAGGTGTTCAGCAAGACAACCAGATAGACAGACATTCCCTGTGTAGTATTTCTTTGAATTGCAATTCAGTAATTTTATTTTCCTGTCATTCGAATTCAACTTCCTGTGGTGAGTGGCCAATTTGAAATCCAAACACAGGAAGTTTATTCTCTCTACCAGTGCTGGGAAACTGCAAAATGTAAGCAAAGCAAAAGTTACCTAATAAGGTTATTTTCGTAAATGAAAACTGAAACTACGACTAAAACTATTGGTCAAAAAACATTTTCGTAAACTGAAATAAAATTAACATTTCTAAATAAACGAAAAACTAAAACTAAACTAACAACAGTTACTGAAAAACTCACTAAAATAAAAATTAGCTCAATTAATAATCGTGCTCGATTTATGCCTCATCTGTGCCAGACAATCTGACCTTTGGTTGTTTAGGGAAATACCTGTAGATGGCGCTTCATGCACGTGAGCTGAGTCCTAAACGGTTATTAACAGAGAATGCGTTTTTGCATTTAAAAAATAAGACGCGAGCAATGAAATGGGAAATAACTATAAAACATGAAATGGGAAATAATAATAACAATGCACACCTTACAGCTAACGGATGTTTAAAAGCGTGTTTGACGTGCGAGAACGACATGAGAGTTAACAGACACAGAATTACAATTTTTGGATGAGTCAAGTCAAGTGACCTTTATTTAATTAGCACTTTAACAATACAGATTGTGTCAAAGCCAAGCTCTTTACAGTATCCAATAGGAAAACATAGCGTGTCAATGCAAAAGGAAATAGAACACTCCAGTTTTTTCAGTTACAGCAGTTTCATCATTGATTCAGTGATGTCATCATCCAGCTCAGCTCAGCTCAGTTTAAATAGTATCTGTGCAATCAAGTCGACGATATCGCTGGAAATTAAGTGAGCTGACTTTAGTGAATAGTCATTTTGTCACGCTTTGCGATTACTATGGCAACGTCTGCCTCGAGTCCATGACACGAGCACTGCCTTGACTGTACAAAACGCATTAAAATGAGAAAAGCGGTGATTTCACGGCTTGCCGTGTCCTATAAAAAAGGGGCTTTAGAACTGGGATTGATTGTGTTGCTCATCTGAAGCAGCTCGTCAAAGTAAAGTGCAAACATCATTTAAATTACAAAAATAAAGTTTACAGAGTTTCAATGACGATTAGAAAGAACAGGTTTCCTCCGATCCAGCACTGGAGGGTCATTGTCCTGCAGAATTTAGCTCCAACCCTGATAAAAACTGCCTGTAGCTTTCTAGTAACTTATCCTGAAAACCTTGATTAGCTTGTTGTTTGTAAACTATTGGCATGTTTAACAAGATTACATCTTTAATATGAATGAATATGAACATGAATATGAATGAATACATTTTAAGTTGCATATTTTTGGTTTTTGTTCAATTGTAAAGAATTATTTTATTTTCATTATTAAGGTTTGCACTAGAGTTAACTGTAAACTGTGCAAACATTCAACTTTGCTCAAATTAAATGTCTTGCTTTGGTCTACACTGGAAGTGTTCCATTAAACTCTGCTGAACTATTTACTAAACTAAAACCTGAAACCTAAAATTTAAAACTAAATAGAATGTTTCACAAAATACAAACTAAACTAAACTAACAAAAAAGGCATTTTTTTTTATTAATGAAACTAATAAAAAATAAACTGAATTTTATAGCAAATTTGAAAATGATGTTAAAATAAAAACCAATTTAAAAATTCAAAACTATAATATCCTTGGTACCTAGCCAAGCTACTGATCCAAAATTCTACCAATAAATTAGCTAAGCTAAGCTGAAAGCTATCATTTACAGAAGATGGCTAGCTCGCTACAAGCTACATGGTGAAAGTAACTTCTTACATTTAAGCTACTTTCTTAGTTTTAATAAATATGGATTATTAAAAATACTTATGTAATTTGATCTAATACATATTCGTTTATTTGCTAATTGGTCATCACTACTTAGTTTCTATTGTCCAGGAAAACGTAATGAAGTCTGTCAATGCTACCCAGCAACTAAAGTCAATAAAAGTCAATAAAACAGCCTTGCTGAACGCTAAATGATTTAAAAACTAATGATACTCCTGATACTAAGAAAAGTAGCTCTTTTGTGACCGTGACCGTGATAATCTTAAGTGCAAACAATCCTGGGCAAGCATTTGTTAAGTCTTATGTCCCTAGCTGGTTGGCCTGGCTTAGCCGCCTTTTTTATCTGGGAGACCAGCTGACCAAGCAGCTAAAACCAACAAAACACCAGCTTGGCCAGGCTGGGAGACCAGCTAAAACCAGCTTCCAGCTTAAGACCAGCCAACCAGCTTAGGTTGGTTTTAGATGTTTTCTGTTTTTTTTTCAGCCAGGACATTAAATGACCTGTTGTTGTATGTAGCTGAGTCGATCTCCAACAAAACTGAGCATCATTGCAGCCATTTATTAAAGCTGAACTTGTACAAGAGGGCTGACCCACTTCGTCCATACGCGTGTCAGTCACAATGTACAGTAGCTGCTCTTTACTTACAGATTTGCGGTTATATATGCAAAAATCTGTGAGAGCCTCAGGCTAGGGCCAGAGATCAACACATCATTCTTATCTTCCAACTACAGCGTGGCTGAAGTATCTCCACACATTGCTGTATAAGAAGGAGCCTCCTCCGCTTGTTAGAGCAGGAGGGGTCTAGACGGAGCGATTGACTTCAATTAAGTCAATTAAGTCTCATAATCCTGCTAGATATATCCAACACGAATTCCGAGTTGATCCAGAGGGAGGAGGTAATGAACGTGTTTTCAGCAAGGGCTGTTTCGGCCTAACCTTTCCCCCAAGAACTCACATTTACAAACAGAATGCACCAGACCGTTGAGACTCGGAATGTTGCCATCTTGAAATTTGACATGTTGTCAGGACATTAGATACAGAAGATGTGGGCATGTAGTGGAACCTCATTTGACCCTTTGCCAGCCACTGGAACGTGCCAAGTTGAATTAGAATAAAAATGTATCTGGCCTGACAGCATTCCCAAAACGGATATAAGCAAGAGTAATGTTCGAATGTGAGCAATTTATCTCTGTAGGAGGCTCTCTCTCCATCTCTCTGACCGGCCACTGCTCCTAGACTGAAAAATCGAGCATTGTTTATTCCAAAGGGAGACACATAACACTAAAAAGGCAATCTGCTTCATCTCAACTGGGTGCCATGGCCCGAGTCACATTTGAGGCAATGACCCGGTCCGTCAGTACATTGATATCTCTCTGTTACGCTGACCAGGGTGTTAAATGTCCGTTGTACCTGACTGTAGAGAAAGGCAGTCACAACAAGCGGTCTGATCTCAGCCGTGCTGAATGTGGTGAACAGCAACTGTTCTCCCTTAATATAATATATTAGGTATGACTCAATTGATGGACTGGACACCAATATAGATCATACGTAAAACTGTCACTTGAATAATTTGTTTCAGAACCTGATGCATTTTGTCCCTTAGTTCATTTCTTTAGTTATATAGTAACACAGCAATCACTCGGATTGAAAAATTGGACCAAAACCATAAGGAATAATTATTTCTATGAACCGAGAGAAAGCTGCAATAAACCCATTGATTCTGACCAATGAAGGAAGAGTTTGCTAATATCCTTGCCGAAAAAAAAACCCTTAACACCAGCCTAAACTGGTCTTAGTTGGTCTCCCTGCCTGGTCAGGCTAGTCTGTTGCCTGGTTTTACAAAGGGTTTTGGGTGCTTATCAGCTGGTCAGGCTGAGAGACCAACTCACCGCCCAGCTAAACAAAAGTTTAGCCAGCCTCAGAAACTAGACTGACCAGAATGGTAAACGATCTTCAATCCAGGTAGAAAGCTATAATAAACTCACTGAGCATCTTAACATCTTGAAACTAGCCTAAACTGGTTTGCTTAAAGTAGTTTACACCAGCAAACCAGTTTAGGCTGGTTTAAGTTAAGGCAGTTTATTTTAGCAGAGATGTAACTTTTATTAAAAAATGGTTGTCATTTTTTTATATGTAGTGTACCAAAGTAAGGAGAAACTGCAAACTACAGGTCTAAAAAAACACCCTACAACTGTCTTTGTCTACAACTTAGAACTTTGCATGATACAACAAAAAATTTTAATCGAAAAGTCGGTCCATGATCAGTGTAAAACAACAATCACACCCAATCATAACATATTTGATGCTTAAGAGCGCATATGGAGCAGGATAGACCAATGAGATTCCACTGAAACCAAACGACTGTCAAAATGTCTTGTTGCTCATCACGGTCACAAAACGTTAGGACAAAAACTTATATTTGTTGCTTATTGTTATGTTGCATCGTGCCTGGCTAGGATTTGAAGTGAGACACCTTTATGACACCAGTGGTATTAATAGAGCAAAATGAAAGCATAACCTGCAAAGGAGAAAGAGAATATATGTCACAAACTGAATATGAAAATGTGGAAACTCACCCCGGTCACATATCGCGGTCTGAACTGTACTGTCCCAAAGAGACCTAGAATCACTGTGATGATATGGATGAAGTTTGTGAGGATCGGAGCCCACTGGTATCCAAGGAAATCAAATATCTGTCGCTCCAGGATGCTGATCTAGAAACGAAACACAGAGGAAAAAGATACTGACTTACAAAGCAAAGATGAGGGCAATGCACTGACATGTAAGCATTTATTTGCATAAAGGCGTAAACAGATTTCCTTTTAAACCAGGTTCAGGGGTTGCTATTATGACAGCCCTCTGATGTCAGCTGGAAGGCAGGGTGAGTTGACGGACCGCGGGGCCACATGGGAAAGCACACTCGCCTACATTCTACATGCAGCCAGAGGAATAGCCCTGTAACACAGGCGATTAATTAGGACCGAGACATGCCGCTCTCCGGAGTCAAACCCCCCACCCTTTCGCAAAAACCAGAGATGACTTGGAAATTAAAGCTGGCAAGTCCAGCCTCGCAGCTATGGATGCTCCAATCTCAGCCACTGATTGGACATGACACTGAAGTCAATTCCACAAGCTATGGCACTTACAAAAGCAGACCAAGACGGGGTCACGGCTTCATCCCCAAAGGACCTTCAAGCAGCCAGCCTCATAAAGCTAATGCTAATAGCACCCGTGTCTCCAGCTGCATTCACAAGAAGCTCCGTTTAACAACCTCAGATGCTCAAGGTCTTTTCTGGAAAGGAAACCAAACAAAAATCACACCATTGAATCACTTGATTTGTCTTGTGATGTAATGGGGGATAGTTAAGAGCAAAGATCTCGGGATGACCCAGGTTTTGTTTCAATAAAGGCTATTACGAGTCACACAAATGACATTTGTTTGTTTTCAGCGGTTTGCAATATTTTCAAACATCTACTATCAAGTGAACATCATAAGTCTCAGAGGGTTTTCCAATTAAAAACACAGTAAGAAATCAAATGAACTTAGAGTCCGCGAGTCGCAAACCGAGAAGCGGATTTAATGGTTTTCCTATTCCGATAGGCTGTTTTTTATTGCAAGCAGAGAAAACCCTGTTACAATCCAAAAAAAGAGGGCACCAAGGGCCCTAACAAGTCCCCACCCGTGTATCAAAATAAATAAATTGACAACTGTTATTTTGCTGAAATTAATATATTTTAATTGAGATTTTTAAATTTAAAATTATAACTGATTCAAGTAAACAATATTTAAAATTCAATTAATTTGAGCAAAAATAAAAATAAAAAATAAAATTAATAAAATATTTTTAAACAAAGATAAAAACCTAACATGTATCGTTAAACAGATTGGTTTGTAAACCAAGAACCGTGACGCCACTGGAGGGTGCCCCAGCAACAGGTTTAATAGGGAGGGGCCACAGCATGAACTTAAAATTGTGTAATTTATTTAAATTAATATGAATCGTATTAAACAATAAGATTAATATAAATATTAATGTAATTTAATATTAATCTAACGGAACTATAAACATTTATATTTATTATTGAATTATAATTATTCTAATTAAAAAAAATGCTTAAAAATATTGATTTATTTGATGAAAAAAAATACCTCAGAATTAGTATCTGAATTTTCTGGAATTAACAAAGTTACATCTGGGTTAATTATAATATCAACGACTCCAGTTCTGTTAAAACAAAAACATTATACACAAATATGTTAGACATATCGGGTCTGCTTCGAGTCAAACTTAAACTATTGGTTTTAATGACGAGTAATAATACTATTTAAGCATCACCAACCTTGCAAAACAGTTTTTTCTTGCATGACATATAAATAAAATAAATCCCCTGTGGTTCGGTGAGTTGAATCAGAAGGTAATTCATAACCTCTCCGAAAAAGTGTTTCAGGTCAGTGAAGGACTGTGTCATACTGTGAGTCAAACTCTGTTCTTTGTATCTTTCAACATTCTTTAGATGACAATCTCCCACTTGTTAAAACATATTCACCATGGCGCTGTAGACCTTTGCAGGAAACACTGCTCTTTTGTCTTGAGCAATAGATTCATCCTATGAATCTTTCACCATGAACAAAGCTCATTAGTCTATTAATCTTGCTTCTGTTCCGTTCGCCGTTGTTGTGACCCCCACCTCTTGTCTCCCATAGACGTGGTCTTCGTTGTCTGGGCGTTTTCCCCTTGGCTTCTGCTAGCGGTAAACATCTGGTTAAGCTGGGGCGTCCCAACCCTTATGTCGGTGATCATAATGAAAGTATTATACTGACAACACCAAGCTAGCACCAGCGCACTCACACGAGTCCCCCCCTCTTAAGAATCATCACTCTCAGGGTGCAGTTGAATTAGTTTTGGTTGTCAGAATAAAAACTGGTTTCCCCTTCCAAGTGCTCCACTTTTTTTTTTTAAAAAACCAATAAATGTTTGCCTTCCCATTCAGCCTATTCAACATCATTTTAGCCTGGTTTTTTGGTGTGTTTTATGAATATGGCATGTGATTTCCCCCCGTACCTCTACCTCTGTTTTATTTTCACGTCCCTAAAATCTCTCCTATGAACAGAAGAATTATAAGATGATGCATATACCATCGTTTGATTATCCTTAAAGTAAATAGTTCCACAAATAAAAATAGTGTCATGTATTTAACTCACCCTCAGTTTTTTTCCAAAACACAGACTTTTTGAACGCACATGATTCTTTGAAGAACCTAATTCTCCTGGTTGCTCTTTTTATGCAACTACCGTGCATGGAACGAGATTTCAGTCCTTCTGAAAGGGCACAAAAGACCCAAAAAGTAACACTTCACTAGACTGCTATATTTTTAAGATTTTGAAGTCACACCTTAGCTTTGTGTGCAGAAACTGAAATTTTAAGTATAACTCACAAAAAAAAAAAAAATCACAAAAGGTCTCCTTTGAATGTTCATAAGAGAAGTAGCAATGCCCAGTTTTTGGGAGTCATATCTTTTCAATAAATTGGCCAATCCTGTTAGCAAAACTGGTCTGAATGACTTGTTCATGAATCAGCTCACTTCATCCAGTCACAGCAGTTAACAGCTTACTGGAGGGGAAGATTATTATTTAAAAATGACTCAAAATTTGATATAAAGTCACATGGTCTAACTTTGACATTTTGGAGTCTTCATTCTAGCATTGAAAAGAGCGACCAGTACAAATCTTCAAACATTCTCCTTTTGTGTTCCCCTCAAAAGAACGAATGTCAAGTCTGAAATGCCAACTTGGATGAATCATAATGAACAAACAAACAATAAATTTTGGCAGGGGTATTCATTTAATAGGTTGTTTTCTATTATCCACCCAAAACTGCGTATATGAGCTGGAGAGCATGATAGCACTATGCTCAATCCATAACACTTTCATTATCAGAAGCGCTTCTCGTCAGATGAGTCATGCATTACACCGTATTCTCAGAAGAACCGTTCGTCCATAGTTGTGTAGCAACTACAAGCACACAGAAAAAAAGAAAAACGATTGATTGGCCCGACTCAGCAGTTCTATTGCTTTTGCAAAGCCTTGTGAAAAACTACAGCCCCCCCTGAAATCCACTAATAAACTACATGCCATGGTGTTGAAGGGAGCCCATATGCCAGCACAAAACACAATCTGCCCTGCCTGCGAAGAGGTTGCAGAATGCAAATATGGCTAATTATGCTATATTATGTTGTTTGGTGAAAGATGGTGTGTTGACAATGGCTTTAAAACACATCTTAATGGCACTCAAATTCACAGTTCTCTTCTGTCAGGATTTTGTGGACACCTGCGCTTATTGACAGAATTCCCAAAAGAGCCCTAGCCTTAACACGCATGTCCAATGGGGGTGAGTACAAGCTTAAGGGGGTTTATGAAGAGGCTTGTTTGAGGTGGGGGGCCAGGATCATCATTAATGCAGCCCATGGACCCCCCTTTTATATAAACAGTAATGTAAACAGCATTGTGGGGCAGCTGTGCTCAGGGTGACAGATTTATTAAGTCATTTTATACATGAGTAATTAGATCTATAAATATGAGAGGAAAATCCTCTCATTAATGTTCAAAAGAGTGAGATTTGGAAGTGGAAAGGCCTTAAAAGAAGAACATTTAAGGCCTGACTACCCACTAACAACAAAGAGATATCCTATGGTTTCAAGCAGAAAGCAAACATTCAGTACTTCAGAATAGTATGCATGAGTTTGTATCTATATCTTACTGATCACAAACTGAATGATAGTATATACACACATGGGGCAGGACATCAGCTCAGTTCGACATTAAATACTGCATGTTGCTACAATTTACATTTACTTATTTGGTAGACGCTTTTATAACTTACAGTTCATTCAATGTAATCATTATAGCAGTATGTGGGAATTGAACCAATGACCTTGCTGGCATCATGTTTTGTCAGTTTGAGCTATGAGAACATTGCTTCAAGCTATTAAAGTAGTAAACAGCTCACAGTTAGCATAATGAACAATATAACTTGGCGGAAGAATTGTTTAGTGCAATTATTAATATTAATACATGCAATTATTTATTGTACATAGTTCAGTTGGTATCATTTTATAGAAGCAATAAGCCACTCAAGACCATACTGTGTTCTACCATTCTACCATGGTCGAGAAGGATTTTTGTATTGTTTTTTTTGGTAACAACGCCCTTTAACTGTGGTAAATTGACAATGAGGAGTGAGAGTGTCAAGCTAAAAGCATCACTAAACCGATTCCATAATGAATATCGAATCCAAAGGTCAGCATAACCAATTCCTGTAATGATATTTTCCCTTCCTTATGTGCACATAATGTTTTTTCATGATTATTACTTGGCAGCAGAAGCATCCCATTAGCGATTAGTCGCTATAGTGCATGCTTTCAGTCCGTGATTGAGATTAAAGTTCATTCTCCCTGTGAGAAAGCCGAATCTCATTCTCCCAACCTTGTGCTTTCGCTCGCCTCTTTCCCGCTTCCCATTTATATATTTCTTTCGGTGCGCAGGGACATGAGCAGCCTTTAATCAGAGAGACAAAAGCTAATCAATCAGCAGGGGCAGGTTGAATAGAGAGCTTCACGGCGCATTCAAACGAAGCTAGCCGAGTTATAGCGTTTCCCAGTGTTAGCGCCACAGAGCATTGACTACAGAATAAGCACGCCGGCTAATGAAGGTGGCTCCCATGCAGCACGCCAGAGGGAAGGCGCATCTTGGCCTGCCTCCATTGTCCGTCAGTAATCCAATTCCATCTGCTGCTACCGCCAGTGATTTTAATGTTGCTCTGCAGAGATGAGACTGCAAAAATAACAGCAGAATTGAATGGTTAATTAAACTATGACACATTCGATTGGAGTGGACTAAACAGACAGGGGGTTTGACATTTAAAAAGTAAGTGTAAACTGCTAATGTGGGTATGAAATACAAGTATTTTCATTTGCAAACACTGCAAACATTGCAACATGCTTGATTGGTGTGCTGCATACTAGACGTCTTACTGTGTCTGCTTCTGTCAAACACCATGCAACCAGCCAGCCATGACAATGCATGACTGTGTTTCACAAACACCATGTTCAAGTGGTCTTCGTTTCAGGCAGTAATGGTGGTGAGAATTGCTTTTCCAAAAGTGCCATTGTGTCTCATTTACGTCTAAACAGTGGATTTGGATGACGAATAACTCAGTCTCGCAATGGACTTTATGCAACTACAGAAAAAGAAAATGAATGATGCTTTTTCTTAAAGGTCTATTTCTTTTATCGCCTCAAAGAATATTCTCAGACATAGCCAACTACTGTAAATAAATAATTGTAAGTGATCAAAGAGCATATAAAACATCCTTTGTACAGTAATGTGAAGAAATCTAAAATGCACAGTGACAATCAGACACATTCAAAGACCCCCCTGCTGTTTTCCCACGTGCTATGTCAATGGACATGTTCATGCAAAAAAATGCAGTGGGTGTCCCAATGAAATATTTGCAAGACTAATGCCTATAAAGTTGATAACCGCACAAATTATACATCTGACCATGACATGATTTTACAATCACGGCAAATTTAAAAAAATGAACCTAAGGAAAGGAAAGAGTTTTTTCACATATTTTACATTATTGACATACAACACTCTCTCCCCCAGTCTTTCTGAACGGCTTTCGAAAAAACAACAAAAAAAAAAAAAAATTATTTCCTGTTCAAAACTATGGTATCTCCGCCTGTTCTGAAACGCATGCCCCTTATACCAGAGCCGCCTGTTGAGCACCGTTGAATATTGCGTCAATATCAAATCAATTTGAGTGCGTTTTAAACCCGGGTTATTGTAACCACTCTAAGTTCGTCTGCATGCCTTGGGGAAACTAGCGTGTCTCCGACATAGTGATAACACTCTTTGCCTTCTCTAGTGCAGCTCAACCAGAGGTCTCGTCCCATTCGTTGATATTTATATCACAAATCCCGGAAAATATGCGCTGTAGTGCAAATGAGTCGTTCGTTGTAGTTTTTTTAAAGTGATTTCTGTTACATAAAATATCTCCTTTTGAAGTGAACATTGAGCTTTGTAACTTTGCGGATCTTTTTACGCTCAAACAGCAACATAACGACTACTAAAGTTTGAAAACGTGAAAAAGCATAATAGGCCCCTTTAAAGACCGGTTTTCCATGTTAAAAATTGTAATTACAAACTTAGAATTTCATTTTTTGTGGAAAATGACAATTTTTTTTCCCCATGCAAGATGCTTAATGTATAAAAAGAAGGAAAGAAAGGAAGACAACATGTACTAATTTTAGAACGACTGCCTTAAAAAGGGGCATCTATGAAAAAGGCAAAGAAACAGACAATCTTTCACCACCACTGAATTGAAATGGGGAAACACCAGCTAAGGAAAGAGGAGAGAAGGAACGAAGATGGAGGGAGGAAGAAAAGGAAAATAAAACATAATTTTCAACAATAATGCTGTAAAAGCGGGAAAAATGATGGCAAGAAGTAAGAAGAATGAAGGAATGCTTACCCCTTGAAAGTGCTATCATTTGGAGATGGAAAGATTGAACAGGTGATGGTTTGTTAAGACTGCTGTCCCCACTACTGGCCTACAATTGACATGAAGCCATCAGTTGCGTTGAATTACAATCCATTATTTACTTCCTTTGTTCTTCTTTAGTATCCTGAGGGCACAGTCTTCGGGAGGGGTACAGAAAGACCAAGACCAAAATAATCCAACACAGTTCAAGTGGTTTTGTCCAGATAAAAAGTATGCAATTATGATGACTTAATGACATACAGTATCTGGTGTAGTTGAAGAAACAGCTCTGATTATGACATCCATTCTATTAATGAAAGTTTTGCTCCTATTTCTCCTATCTATCCTATCTATCTCTCTACTTTCTATCTCTCATCTATCTATCTATCTATCTATGTGCATGGAAGAATACTGGAATATAATGTTCAACAAAATATGATGTAAATATCACAGATATCCATTTTCATACAAAACAAACACATTCATGCTTTGGATTGTCAACTTTGTTCATATTCCATCTCAAGAGAAATAAACAGACAACTCAAATTCAAGGGCTTCATTATGTCATAGAAGGAAATGGTGCAAATAGAAGCACATCAAGTGCACAGAGAGCCTGCAAACCAATGCAATGAATGCCAACATTTGCATGCATCCAGTAAGAGGTTATTGAAAATGCATGAGGTTATTTACTTATACAGAGCTGTCTGAATGTGTTCATTACCAGACTTGCCATTCGCATAAATCTTGAAATTCCATGCTGAATGACGCAGGTTGGACATTTGACGAGTAACTGTTTTTTCCCCCTTTTTTTTGTAATAGACAATGATGATGAGTTCCAGTGTCAGCCACAGCATGTAACAGAGACAATGATGTGTTTAAGAATGCTGTTCATACATTGTGTCATTGCATAGCAGCTGTCAGAATGTGTAGCTAAGCTTGAAAAATGCTGTTCATTATCTACATCGCACAATGGTCCATTTCATATCCTTGGCCTCTTGCTCTTTGACCAGAATCCTCACAAAGGTCTAAACGGCAGCAAAAGAAAAGCACTCTGCTAAAGTAATTGTGCTTTACACCCATAGAGCCAAGATAAAGAGACCATGGAGGAAATGGCAGACATTAATATTAAATTTCACATACTGAAGATTTTGCTCCAAGACAAACAACTAGTTTTTCATCTGGTATCTGTTTCTCAGAATGTACAAATACAACAAAGAACTGTTCTTTGACTGCTATAATGGGAACATCCAATTTGCATTGTAATTAACACTGAAACAAAATTGTAGAAATAGTTTTAACTTAGAAATTGCTAGTAAATTTCACAAACAATTACAAATAAACAGCAACACATTGAATGAAACGTGATTTTCTGAAGGAGACGAAAACAAATAGTACTTTTTTCTTGTAAAATGTACTCCAATAATCCTATAAATTGTATATTCCAATTAAAGATGATTTTTCGAAGTTGTACATCAAGTTTGCACTTAAAGGTCCTATTATGCTCTTTTACAAGATGCCTTTTTTTTTCGTTGTTCTTGTTTTGTTTTGGGGGTGTACACTCTTAAAAATAAAGGTGCTTCACAGCGATGCCATGGAAGAACCTTTTTTGTCTAAATGGTTATATAAAGAACTTTTAACATCTGAAGAAGCTTTCTGTTTCATAAATGGTTCTTTGTGGCGAAAGAAGGTTATTCAGATTTTAAAAAGGTAAGAAAGAGATGGTTCTTGAAAGAACCTTTGACTGAATGGTTCTTTCTGGAACCAAAAAATGTTCTTCTATGGCATCGCTTCAAGAACATTTTGAAGCACCTTTATTTTTAAGAGTGTACTAGCAAGTCTCTCAACTAGGTTGTGTTCGAAAAACCCTTATTTTACACATATTTTACCTTATTACCACACTTCTCTCCCATCCCCTGACTAATGCTCGAATAGTTTCTTGTAATCAAATTAGGCCCCGCTTCCTGAATATTAAAATGTGCTGTGATTTTTTTTTGTGGGGGGTTAGCTTGGGCCGGTGTGCTGGGGAAATGCAATGGGCGGGCAATGCCACGCCCCTTACCATAGCCGCCTGCCAGCTTCAGTGTAATTATTGCGTCAAAATCAAATCAATTTGCGATTTAAACCCGGATGATTGTAACGACTCTAAGTTTGTTTGCCTTGGGAAAGCTAGTGTGTCTCCGGCATAGTGATAACACTCGTTGTCTTCTGTAGTGCAGCTCAACCAGGTCTCGTCTCATTCGTCAGTATTTGTGATATCACAACTCCCGGAAAATATGCGTTGTAGTCCAAACGCGTCGTTCGTTGTAGTTTTTGAAAAGTGATTTCTGTTAAATAAAATATCTCCTTTTTAATTGGACTTTGAGCTTTGTAACTTTTCAGATCTTTTTTATGCTCAAACAGCAACATACAGACTAACTAAAGTTGAAAAAGAAAAAAAGCATAATAGGACCCCTTTAAAATGTAGCCTTTTGAGAAAAAAGAAATAGTGCGAAAGAATATAAATCACCCACTGCAGGCATATTTTAAAAATCAAAACATTTTAAAGGGGTCATGTGATGTTGTTAAAAATAACATTATTTTGTGTATTTTTGTAATGAAATGTGTTTATGCGGTTAAGGTTAAAAAAACACATTATTTTCCACATACTGTACATTACTCTTTCTCCTCTATCCCCCGCCTTTCTGAAACGCGTCGATTTTTTTTTTACAAAGCTCATCGGTCTGAAAAGTCGAGGTGTGCTCTGATTGGCCAGCTTATCCAGTGCGTTATGATTGGCCGAAAATACCTCAAGCGTGTGACGGAAATAATACGCCCCTTACCATACTGTGATGCCTGCAGCAACCACATGTGACGACCCCGGGCTGGACTGTGCTTCTTCCACGGTGAAAGCCGATCCGGTGATCAACAGCGCGAAGTTGAAGTATTTTCCTCAGCGACCAGCACGGATCAACTCCAAGCATGACGAAGCAATATCGTCCTCTTCTGGAAGACCAAACAAAGTATTTTCGCTTTCCCAACGAGCACACAGCGTCTTCACGACATGGCTGCAGTGTCAACAATACTACAATGAGAATAAAAGTTACGCCTTTTCTTTCTTTGCGTGAACATTTGGACCGGCGTATTCAAGCTTCCCAGGATAGGACTTAAGGTAGTGGGGGGGGGGGGGGGGGGGGG
>JADLZN010009940.1:0-55757 GCA_018155175.1 Sinocyclocheilus anophthalmus
TTGCGATATTAAAAGCTCTAGTTGAAATGGCAAAGTGCTAGTAGCTGTTACTTTGATTATGTCTGGAATTTCTGCATGTTCACAACTCACACCCACATCTCAAAGTAATTGATGGAAAAAGGTCAAATAGCTTTTTTAGGGTGGTGTGTTTATAGGGAGGATTCAAGTGCAAATATCTCTGTTACACCAGCGCAAGAGCTTAACGTTTTTTAACAATTAATTTATTTATATAAAAACACATTTTCATGATGCTTATGATTACCCCACGGACACTTTTTAAGACCACCAAGGACAAAAAAATTCTTGGTGTGAAAGAAAAGGAATTGCCTGTGTCCTGTCACTGAGTGGAAAGCCTTGAAATAGCCTTGAATATCCGCTTTCATTAAGTCAAAGATTTTGTTCATTAAGATAACACCATGCACTGGAAATGTTTGATCAGCTCCGGCAATTTGATGAATGCACCAAACCAAGATAACAATTTATTTAAAAAACTAAAGTGAATATTTGTTTCCTTCAAGGACATGATTTCAAGATTTATTCCAAATAGAGGGGTTCAAAAAGTCTAATTTCTCATTTACGTTTTATGAATATCCATGACTGCACTGAGTGTGTGTGTGTGTTTTTTTTCCTGAAATCAAGCTGTTTGAGATTTCGTTGAATAGCATGAATCATGAGAAAGTTTATGATTACAGTTCTTGAGCGGAGGAAGATACAAATACTTGAAGCAAAAACGATCATCCTGTTCTGTTTTGTTTTGTGAAACACACACACACACACACACGAGGAGAAAGCTCTGGCATGCAAGCGGGCTGATAAGTTGCAGCTTGTGCAGTTTCGCTCAGTTTACTTTATCCCTGGGCTGGAAATGACCTTGTGAACTTGAGTTTTTTCCCCCCCTTTCTTTCGTTCTTCCTTTATCCCCCCCCCCCCCTCTCTCTATCTTCCTTCCTTCTGCGCTCTATCTCAACAAGCCACCCACAATACAGTACCTGCATGAATGTGCTAATGGCTGTTGACAAGTGTGTTTTTTACAGCTCTCACAGGTGTGTGTGTGTGTCTCAATGCTCTGATACATCACAGCTCAAAGGCTGCTGTCCTATAACGATTACTATTTGTTTCTTTAGCACCAACGCAGACCTGTATTCACCCAGCATGCTTTTGTTCACACATGGCCTGTAACTCAGCAAGCTATGGTTTAATCATTACCACGACCTGCTTATCTGTTCGTCAAGCAGGTAACCATTAATAGGTGTTTACTTTCCGATGACCTCTGCAAATGTGCGCAGGCCCTTTGCCCCATGAATGTCAACAAAGACCTGATTTCTTTCTTACTTTTTTCTTCCTTTCTTTTTTTTTACTTCATGACCCAGCTTCTTGACCTAGCAGGACTACTTTTTTTTTCAGAGAGAAGTCTGTGATAGCATGTGAAAACAGCACAAAATGTATTTTTGAATTCAAGGGTCAACTGCTGAATAGGAAATAATTCTGTACAAATGTAACATCGTAAGTGAAAGATTATAATTGATGGCTTCACACAGGAAAGAACAAAACACAATCTCTTTAAAATCATGGTTGTCAATTGTAGACAACATTCCTGCATGCAGCTCAAACAGTAGAGCAAGTTGTAAAAACTTTTGTGCATGTTTTACTCAATAAAATTGAGGCACCTATTTGCATCAGCTTTTTAAGTTTTGAACTAATTTTATTCTTGTTTGTTCTATTAGACTCTACATGCTTCCAACTTGAACTCTTAAGTAATGGCAACTCAAATTCATTTTCAATTGGCAACTCAATGTTTTTCAATTTACCAACTATAGTTTTCATCAAACATAAACCTTGTTGTTTTTAAAGTAATATTTACCTATTTATCATTATAAGCCACATTTTTTTATTTGAAAAAAGTATTCAATCTGTATTTAAATATTTCTAAATTTTTCAACAATAGTGTAATGAAACAGTAAACAAGCGTCTCAAAACAAAACAGTTATTCACTTTACAATGTTACAACAGTGCAACAATGCAAATTACAGAGTAACATTAACACTACTGGTAACACTTTCGCTTAGAGACCAATTCTCACTAATAACTATTAACTTGTCTAGTTGCTTATTAGCATGCATATTGCTAGCATATTGACTGTTTATTAGTACTTATAAAGCGCATATTAATGTATTAACATATTAACAACATCATGCCTAAACTTAACAAAAGCCTTAAAACCTTAACAAACTATTCATTTTATCGAGGGAAAACTCTTAGTTAATAGTGGATGTGTTCCCTAATTCTAAAGTGTTACAACACATCCTTTTCAGATTAATGTATTCCCCTTTACATAAAGCTGTTCACAGGCTTCATCGGGAAAAACAACCAAAAACAACAACAAAAAACACCTAAATTATATGATGGACTCACTCAGGATAATACTTGAACTATGTAAAACAGTTTATATGTGACCCTGGACCACAAAACCAGTCTTAAGTCGCTGGGGTATATTTGTAGCAATAGCCAACAATACATTGTATGGGTCAAAATGATTGAGTTTTCTTTTATGCCAAAAATCATTAGTATATTAAGTAAAGATCATATTCCATGAAGATATTTTGTAAATTTCCCACTGTAAATATATTAAAACTTAATTTTTGATTAGTAATATGCATTGCATAGAAAACTTCATTTTGACAACTTTAAAGGCGATTTTCTCAATATTTAGATTTTTTGCACCCTCAGATTGCAGGTTTTCAAATAATTGTATCTCGGCCAAATATTGTCCTATCCTAACAAACCATACATCAATGGAAAGCTTATTTATTCAGCTGTGATGATGTACAAATCTCAATTTCGAACAATTGACCCTTATGACTGGTTTTGTGGTCCAGGGTCACATATAGTGTTTAGAACATTGCTAAAATATCAAATTCAATTTCTTTAAAAACATTACATCAGCAAATAAAAATGAACTGCAATAGTGTTTTACAGAGTAAATGTTGAAACTTAAAATGTATGTTCTGCAGTCCACAATATCTTAACACTTACTACTACTAGCTGAGCACACTTCACTTGGGTTAGTTCACCCAAAAATGAAAATTCTGTCATCATTTACTCACCCTGATGTTGTTCCAAACCCATAAGACGTTTGTTCATCTTCAGAACACAGATGAATATATTTTTAATGAAATCTGAGAGTTGTCTGTCCCTCCCTTTACAGTTTATGCAATGACCACTTTGACTCTTCAAAAAGTTCATAGAGAGATCGTAAAACTAATCCATAAGAATTGAGCAGTTTAGTCGACATTTTCTGAAGAGACTCGATCACTTTATATAAAGAACAGATCTAGCTTAGCTTTTATTGACATATACACATTCGTCAATGCAGATAAGTTATGGTAAGCGGAAGCTCAAGCATTCTTGCTTGATGTTTGAGAACCAATGAGATTCATTCTTGTGTTACGTAGCACGTTTGAGCTTCTGCAGGAACCAATGAGGGTTGTTCTTATGTGTCAAGCAAGTACTTCTGTTTATGTTCACTGATCAACGTTTATATGTTAATAAAATGCTAAATTCAAACTGTTCATCATATAAAGCAATCATGGCTCTTAGGAAAATTTGAATTAAAAAACGGCTCGATTATGAACATTTTAAAGCATCAAAGTGGTATAGTTGCATGGACTGTCAAAGGATTTCATTTAAAATATGTTCATTTGTGTTTTGAAGATGAATAAAAGTCTTATGGGTTTGGAGTGACAAACGAGTAAATGACAGAATTTTCATTTCAGAGGTGTGGGATTTTTGATGGGAAGTGATTGCATCTTCTTGGACTTGCAAGGCATCTTCATCATCCAGATCCTGTTGCGGACAAAGATTTGACTTTCATTTCAATGATTTCATTTAATTGAAATGATTGATTTAGATTGATTTATTGCTTTATTATTATTCTGTTATATACTATTATTATTATCATATTCTAAAACAACTGCTTGTCCACTGAAATAAAGAAAAACAAGCACAAACTAAATGTTAACTGGTAAGAAGTAGGACCATAGTAATTATATTTCATTTAGACCCCATTACAATAGTGCCTTTACAACATTCCAGCATCAATGTGGTCATATGTAATGTGATTCTTAGCTTTTTCAGTGCAGTTGGAAGACAGAGAATATTTTAGTCTTGTCCCTTGCTCCTCACATGATAACAGTTCAGTAGTGCCCCAGTCATAATGAGAGCTCAATTTTGACGTCAAACTCCTTAAAATGAAAGCAAAAAAAGTAGAAATTAAAGCATGGCATCTTCCCCAAACACCTGTCTTAGCTAAATTCAACTCAGTCATTTATGTAAATGCTTTAGAATAAACTTTTTCCAAATGTTTAAAGACATTTGATATAATTTCAACACACAATTAAATAAAAGACAAGTATATATTTACGTTGCACGCAGTAACTTTAAATCATTAAGGAGTTGCATTACAGATAGCCTAATGAAAAACGTTGATTACAAGGTATACAATTCAAGGGTAATTTATGTAAACAAGCTAATAAAACAAACATGTAACATTAATGTTATATTCGTCACGGCATCTTTTGTGATATTAAAGCATTCCACCACTGATCCGTTCATATTTAATGTATTTCTTACCTTTTTCAGTGCCGCTGGCCTCTGATGGAGAAGATTCATGACAGAGAGAAGCATCGGAGTCATAAATGAGCTCAATGTCGATGTCAAACTCCTTAAAATGAAAGAAAAGTAACTAAAGCGATTACCGCATGGCACTTTCCCCAAACTCCTGTAAAGCCAAACCCCGACACAGAATAAACATCTCTGCTAACTTCGACTGATCAGTCATTTGTGTAATGTTAAATGCTTACGAAACTACTTTTTTTTTTTTAGTTTAAAGACATGTTTCCTATTATTTCAAGTACATTTTACTTAAATAGATCTCGAAAAGGCACACATCTAAAAAGTCTCGTAAAGATTACTCAATATTATACATACATTTAATTCTAAAAAAAAGTTTGCAACAAATTGATATTAAGCACGTTACTCAAATTTTCAAAGTAAAGTACCATACATAGTTTTATTTGTTGAAAATATTGATATTTTTTTGTTACAATTACAACTCCACTGAGTCATTTTTCTCAGTGTGCAAGCAACGTCAAGGTCATGGGTTTGATTTACACACAATGTATTAACTGTTTAAATGTAAAGCTTGAATGCAGTGTAAGACACCTTTGATAAAAGCACCTGCCAAATGCATAAATATAAATGTAAACTTTCAGGCATCATTGATTTTTCTCTTATGAAAAAGACCTTATAATCTCACAGTACACTCTCACAGATCTCAAAATATCCGATTGAGACGTCATTATGAATTTTTAATATGAAAGAAATTTCACTTCACATTGACATTTACGTTTATTCATTTAGCAGACGCTTTTATCCTTACAATTCACATTCACTTCATACTTCACAAGGCCAAAGTATCTAAGCAATACTATCTATATCATTTGTATAGCTCTAGATTCCTACAATTTGTATAGCTTGTCAAGAGTGGTTGTGATTTTTTTTCTTTTACACTACCCTTGAACAAGTTTGTGTTTGCGGAATGATGTATGTTATAATACATCGTGTACACTCACTAAACAAGTGACAGCTTGTTAGTGGTTTATGAGGCACTCGTTGCAAGCTTTTCTAGTAATCTCCATTTAAAATGTAGCCTAGAACTGTGTTTTGGGCCAACACACACGTTGCAAAGTTTAGGAAGACGTCAGTATATTTATGAGGACAAAATATGTGAAAATGTGCATTAAGACTAGAGCACCCTCACTCATTTCAGAAGCACCCTCAGTGATTATTTCTGGAACCTGGTTGATAGGCTTTTATTGCAAAACTATATACAAAAACAACAAAATACAAATGCACTAAATAAAATAATTGAATAAATATTTACAATTTAAGCACTTAACTAAAATAAGTATTAAATAAATAACTAGAGAAGGCTGACAATAACCAGTTTGCTTCCATTTAGTAAGAAAAGCCTACTCTTCACCTGAATTAGAAAAAAAAGCTCTTCGTCTTCAGTGATGCGAAGACAACGTTTGAGCATGTACACGCAATATCTGAGCGAGAGCAGAGATAATTCATAAAAGAACAATGTATATTTAAAAGCACACGTCCAGTTTTGTGTGAGTGAAGGAAATCCACTTGGGAGTGGAGAGATTCGTCCTCGCGCACATGGATCGCGTAACATTATGTGCTCTCGACATTGTCATTAAGATTACACTATCGCAAGACATCTGGTAGGGGGGGCACCGAGCAAGGTGGGCTCGAGCAAGGGCGTGTCTAGGTGGTGGCCAGGGGTGGCCACCGGTCCCCCCTGAAATTTGTCTGGCCACCCTGGCCCACCACCTAGACAGCCCTCTGCTCACTCTAGCCGGCCGCTGCTAACTCTAGCCCCCGGCTTCTGCTCACTCTAGGCCGCCGTGTGTTTGGTTGTGAAAGCAAAACTACTTTGTTTACCTTCCAAAAGAGGACACGACTAGAAATCAGTGGTTAAGTGTATTTACAACACTGTTCCAGAACAGTTCAAACCCACAATATTTTGATGTGTCCAGCGCATTTTATGGAGGAATGTTTCCTGATCCTGGGAGAGTAGATTACAATGCCGGCTGTTCTGACTTACAGACTGCAAGTACGTTTTCATATTTAAAGAATTGGCCCCAATGACGATTCAAACGCGAGTTTGAGCAGTGTAGAGTAGCGTTGTAGTTTGTCATTCTCCGATCACAAATGCAGACATGGTTTAGTTTACGCGACGCGATGCAATGCAACACGTAAAAATACAGTATAAGTCATTATAATCAATAATTATGTCCCCAATGGATGCAACAAATGCCTCGTTTATAATGGGTTTTCAATGCTTTTGAATCATCGCTCCGGCCAGACAAGGCATCAAAATATGGTAAGGGGCGTAACATTTCAATCACACGCTTGAGATATTCGGCCAATAACAACGCACTGGATAGCTGGCCAATCAGAGCACACCTCGCTTTCAGACGATGAGCTTTGTAAAAATCGACTCGGTTCAAAAAGGCGGGAGCATAGAGGAGAAACAATAATGTACAGATGTGGAAAATAATGTGTTTTTTGAAACCGCATAAACACATTTCATTACACAAAATACACAAAATAATATTATTTTTAGCAACATCATATGAACCCTTTAATGATGCTATGGCTGACGTGGCATAAGTAAAAATTATTGTAAAGCCACAGATAAAAAAAGAGCTTTAAAAGTATAGGTATTAGGCTTAAGATTTTGTCAAAACAGGGGCGTGCCTTCATTTCAGACAGTGACAGAAGTCAAATACACTAACTGTATGTATGTATGTATTATATAATTATTATTATTATTTTGTTTTACAAGGAATTCTTTTCTTATCTATTACTTTGAATTTGCTATAAGAAATCAAATACACTGCTGGACAATAAACAATCATTTGTAATCTATAATTTTTTTCCTAATGCCAATTTCTTTATTGTTTTATATACTACAAACAATTATTTCAATTTTCTGCACAGAATAAGGTAGAAAATATACTTTATAGTTTCTGTACTGTAATAAATGATATGTCAATTAGCACTGCATCATTCATAAATTTTATTTATTTATTGTGTTTATTGTCTTAACGTTTCTGCTTTTTATTCAGATTAGCTGCAGATATAGCCTGGCACGTCTTAAGTTCTATGAGTGCGAGATCACTTCTCTTTCAGTGCGAAAACTTTTCTCATTTTCATAAAATAAAATGCTAAAGTATTTAACTTTTCCTCTCCGTCGGCGAATGATGATTCTGAAAGAAAATGAGCCCAATGTCTGTTTGCTATAGCAACAAACGCTACTTTCACGCATCTGATAAACCTTGCGCTCTTATTTCAAGGTTGTTGTTAATGCTGTGGTTATTTTAACAGTTTCCTTTGTACATTCGGTTCAACGACATTGTTAAAACACATTTATCATTCAATGGAACTGTGCATATTCTATTCTTTAGACACTTACATTTTTGCTCCATCCATGCAATAAATACGCAGCCTTCGACTGCTCAGGTAATGACCGAGAGCCATTGAAAAACTACAGAAAAGTAAAACTACTTCACTTTAAAGGGGGCATAACATACACAGTTTCACCCAATCTCATGTTAATCTTGAGTACCTATAGAATAGTATTGCATCCTTCATATCTCCAAAAATTCTTAAGTTTTATCATATTTATAAAAGAAAGACACAGCTTTACGATTCTCTCCGAAAACAACCGAGCTCCTGGAGGCGTGCTGTGGGCGGAGCTAAAGATTGACGAGCACTTTTTGGTGTGCGCCTTGTGATATGACAATCAAAACAGACATTTTTGATGCTTCGGTTTCATTACCGTCTGTTAGTTCTGAACTCATGACTTTTTTTTTGGGTATCTTTTTGTTATAGCTGGGACTTTCTGTGATCCATCTCTTCATCTTTCAGTATCAAATGATGTGCAAAGCCAGCGTCGAACTGGGCCTTGTTTATAAAACGCTCATCAACAAACACACTTGTGAATCTCCATTGCTGCTCCGGAAAAACAAACTGCATCCACCGTTTACATAAAGTTGGGTTCTTTAGGAAGCTGAACAAATTTATCTTTCCCTTACAACCAAAAACACAATTCTTTGGATTGGAGACATTCTTCCCGAGCAAGTCCCGTGCAGCGCTGCCGCCGAATGAAGCGCGTTGATGGGCGCAATCTCGCTCTCGCTCTGGTCGATGCATGCACGGGCGCGCTCTTCCGGGAGAAATGCACATGTAAGGAGTTCCACCCTCGTTTACGTCATAAGAGCCACGATCGAAAAAAACTCTCAAACCGGAAGTAAGATTTTTAGCACAGAAATACTCCATCATACGTCCAAATTGTTTTTTGAAACTTTGTCCATGCTTAGCATGATAATCCAACTCTGAATGCATGAAACAGCATTGTACAACCCCCCCTTAAATAATACTGGCCACGAGTCCTAAGGAGAGATCACACATCAGCTGCTCAAAAAATTTGTAAGTGAGACGAACGGAGCGCGAGCGCAATCCTGTGACCGTCACAGGCAGTAAATAGTGGATTGAAGGAGAGATGCGAGGCACGAACATTGTTCAAGGTCTCCATTAATTCGTGCTTGTAGTAACTGAATGTGTATATATTTTGAAAGCATTGAATCGCTATAGAAATCGAGATTCATTCGATTCTTAGCATTTTAAAACGATTACTGTCCGAAATCGACGATTCACAATTCAAAAATCATGTTTCAAGATCGATGCATATGCATCGTCAGGGTTTGTAATTGATGCATCGATAAAACGAGTGAATCGTTACACCCCTAATATAAATGTATCTTGTGAATGCATTAAAAAATGTATATGTTTATGTTTTAAACCCCTTTTTTATTTTATAAAAAATAAAGAAAAATCTAAATAAAACAAATAAAATGTACAAGAATTATTTTGGAAAGAAAAAACTTATTGAACAAAAATGCTAGGGCTATAAAAAAAGGCATTCTTCAGAAAATTTTCTCAACGTAACATTTGAGTTTCATTTATTGAACCGACCCCTCTTGTAAAAGCAGCACCCCAGCCTTCAAAACCCCATGTCCAGATGTGTCTCCCTCCCTCTCTTTAGCTGCTGCCCAAATGATAACTCGCCCTTTGTCTCTCTCACTGGGCTGGGTAATATATAGCTGTGAGGCGTCCTGACATAGTTATATTTGCTGGTGTCCTAGAAAAGACAAGGAGACTCAATTACAATGGCAGCAGAGCGAGTGCCTTTACGAATGTCAACTCTTCGCCCAGACGCAGCGTGATGAATCACACCTGACCTCACACCAGGCGTCCATTTCTCAGCAGCCTGCGCACAAGTGTGGACTAGTAAATGAGAAATCAGGGTGGGGTAGTGCGCGAGGTGTAGGGGGCTCGGTTTTCGAGAAGCGTACGCACGTGTGTTTTTGTGTGCGGGGCCAGGGGTCACGAAGATGAGACAAACAGTGGAGAGCCCACAGACGTCCTTACTTGCACTGCCTGTTGAGAGAGGAGCAGCGTAGACGCTGTGGAATTGTAAGCAGCTGTTTAAAGCTTTTAGACAGGGGGTTTTGGGACCATTCCGTTGGGAGGCTCGACAGCCCTGCTGCAGCTCGTGTGATGCTCTCCTGCAGCTCTGTCAGGAGAAGAACCAACCTGCATCTCTGTTTGTCCCCACACACATGTACGCACACACAGTGCTGCCTGCCTGCCAGCAGCCTCCTCTTACTCCAGGCAGAGCGTAATCCTTGTTGACAGAGAGCGAGTGTGGTTATTAGGTCACTTGTGTTTTCATGCTGTACTGTAAAGCACTTAGCAGGCTGCAGTGGCAGCGGCTCACAGACTCACACCAGCGCTGTGGCAGTTCAGAGCCACTCTCCTCCGGGAGAAGGGACCTCTTATCCCGCCACTGCACCGTCTGACCCTGGCAGGACAGCGGGTGAGGAGTGGTGGGTGGCTGGGTCAGAGACGGCTGTAACGCTGCCCTGGGCCAACTCTGAGGGCAGGCAGGGGAGTCCCTAGCCTCCTGGGAGAGGGAGGGTGGAATGAGCAACAGGCAAACACAAGGGCAAAGGCAGATGTGTGCAAGGATAGATGAGGAGATAAATCACAGGCTGTCAGAGCCCGAGGCATTTGCATTCCTGAAATGTAGCTTGCACTGGCGGTTGGGGTACGGAGACCTCTGCATGCGTAGAGTCCAGCGCAACATCAGATGTGGATGCGATTCACACACAGCTGCAGAGGAGTTAGGTCATTTGTTCATTATGCAAGTAGTGACCTGAATTACACTGAAAGGGTGCTTTAAATGTTAAAGGAGTTCCTAAATAAAGTAATTTAATAAATAATACATCTGATGGAGCACAAAAAAGATTTGTTGCACAGAAATGGGCCAAATTTTCTAGAGCTTTTCAGGGTATTACAATGGGTAGCAAAAAGGATGAAATGTACTAGATTTATCTTGCACTTTCAAAAACAGCACACACTTTAAACCGATTGTCAAAGTTCAGAGGACATACACAATATTGGAGGTAGGGTTGGATTGGGTCATGTGATTATAGTTTATAGTTGGCAGGCCGTCTGTGATGTATCGTACCTGTGTCCTGGACTTATTCAATGTCATATGGAAGGACAGGACACCCTTTTGGGATGTGAGTGGTCTCACCAGGTTGTTTCGATGATGCTTTGACTTCATGAAGAAGAAGAACTGTGAAACTAAGAAACAAACAAGATTAAACAGTCTGAGTCAAAGTCTATCTATTGATAGAAGCATTAAAAATATGGAAAATTTGTTGTTGTTGTGCACAGTAGGACATACACAACCCTGTTTTATTACAATTCCCCAAAATGTAATACAAAAACATATGATTTACGATTTATTACAAAAAGATATGCAATATTTATTGAGAGACAAGAATGTTTAAACAGGTACAAACTATTAATTGGAACAGTAAAAGAGCAGAATGTGTAACAAAGAGCAAGATCATGATGCATTTTCTATTTTGGGATACATACTATGTACAGTTTAACATTATATATAATGATTATTTAATGATTATTTACTACAACACTGTATAAGATTTTAATAAAAAAATTCAGTCTTTGATATGAGATTTTTTTCCCCCTAATGCACTAGCCTATTTTTTTTTCACTTGGTTTGATGTTAAAAACAAGAGGGAAATATACAAAATATACAATCTCTGAAAAAAAGTCTTAATTTCTTATGCAGTATGCATCTTTTTTGTAAATTATTTTTAGATATTTTAACTGGAAAACAAGTTACAAATGTCATTCTCATTAGTCCACCATTCTAATAATGAAACATAATGATTTAAAAAAGCATATTTAGCTAAATGCACACTAAATACATGATGGGCTAAAACATAATTTAGCAGTATTCAGCTATTTAGATGCTAGAGCCTTTCTTCCTTTCATGGCGCATGGAAAAGTAAAGGCTCTGACCATGCTTCTACTCACAGTGTGCAAATCATATAGTTGGTATTCAAAGTGTCAGTGAAACAGTTAAGCAACATCAAATGATGACATTGGTTTTGCAGACCTCTTTCCATGATGTCAAGAGCATAGTGAAGCTTAAAGGGGATTACAGTCTAATTCTATCGTTAAGGCTCCCAACTAAATTGACTTGGCTGAGTGCATATGGTGGACTAAAGCAAACTTCATTTTTTTGTCGGTTGATAGGCGCAATGGTTGGGGCACAGAAGGGTGCAGAGGACAGAAAATCAGAGAGAGAGAAAGAGAGGAGAAATCAAGACTAAGAGAACTCATGGTAGGAGGTTCGCTGGAGGGTGGACGGGTGGGGAACAGTCATCAGGAAACTCTTGTCGGCCCGGAATGAGGAGTGTTGAGTAACTAATGAGAATGTTTTACACAAGATGTATCAAGGCTGAGGAGACACATCTGGGTATGCAACTCACACAAAGAGTCATCCAGCTCAAAATTATTTTTTTATTGCTCTAAGTGCAATCCTCCCATTTGAAACCCAGCCAGAAATCGAGAGGGAGCAAAAAAGAGACAGAGGACAGAGGGAAACAGCTGGGTTCCCTAAGCAGAATGGCTGGTAAGGCTGAAGGGAGAGAGGGATGGCTTTCTATGGAGAATATGGAGGAGAAATATAAACTCCAAGAGAAGTTGCTGGGAAGAAAGCCATGAAACAAGTGAGTTAAAAAAAAGAGGGAAACCAAGGAGGACAAGATCAAGATCAGGGCCAAAGAGAAGAGATTATGAAGAACTAATAATGAAACATCGCAAGAGTGAGAAAGGAGGGGGAGTGTCGACGGCGGTTTAGGAAAACAAGCGAGAAAGAGATAGTGGCCAAAATCAGCGGAAATGTAATGCGAGAGAGGCAGGAAAAGGGATGCATGGCTCTGATTTGTGAGATGAGATGAACTGAAACGGGATGGAGGCAAATTCCAGGAAGACGTCTGAAAGCCAGAAAATTAAGTCACCTGTGCAAATACAACTCATATTTACTCATTGTGGAATAATCATATGACAGTTCCCCGTTTTATCTGTCTTGGTCAGGACTCTCAGGAAGAGGCCTGGGTCCAGAAAAACAAACACAACTGCTAAAGCAAAACGATCGTGTGCGCTTGGCTCACTGAATGCGAGTCGAGCAGCAACCGCTACCCTAATAAGCAATGAACTATGAGCAACTGAAAAATACTAAAATAATTTACGGCTGTAGACTCATTCAGAACGTTCCTTTGGAATCATGAATCGAGACATTTTCTTCCAGCAGTTGTCAAAAGAATTGAAATATGCCGACCGCAAAAACAGGATCAGCAGCAATAACAAAACTAACCCATGCAAACTTCAACATGGGATGTGAACACATGTTCCCAACTAGTCTGCCAATTACTCTACCTCAGATTTACTGTTGTTCTCAATTAAAGAGCAGTTTGGCAACAAACAATAACATGTGTTGTGATGCTGCGGTTGAGCCAAGTTAATGTTTCATATTAGAGCTCCCGCAACTACTCACCAGGCCCGAACCCATGCAGTTTAGTGCATACTTCACTTAACGGGGTGCTCATAAGTCATTATGCATGCCAAAGTTCTGCTGGGCCATAATGAGTGAAACAAAAAAACTCCTGCACAAAAGCATGCTACGCGTACAGACGACAATCGCAGGAGCTCCTTCCAAATATTCCAACTCATAAACATTTCAAAAAGTATTAAGAGGATGCATGGGATTTACAAATCCAGGGATTTTCATCAACTACTGCCTTAGGACTTGATTGTTTTTTTTTTTTTTTATGGATTTGATTCAAAGAATGAATCATTTATAAAACATAAAACATTTATAGTGAATACAGAGCTCCTTATTTTGAATGTTCAGAACAGACTCCTATCGACGTGTTTGAAAAGGCGATGAACACTAAAGTGGTTCATCTGTCTAATAGATGAGTTTTATGGTCATGCGCATGTCAGCCACCAATTCTCTGCATTTCAGGATAGTAATTTAGAGCGGCTGCATATTTCGAGCATTTCAGTCGGAAGTCACATATTTGTAATTGAATGTTTGAGCTCTCTTTTAAGCCACTTAATGTGTGCAATCCGATATAGTGTTTGCAAACCGTTTACTCGTGACCTGTGCTTTCCCTTTCCTTAAGCCATTCAAGAGAGCCAGCAAAAGCAAAGTGCCTTTTAAGGCCCTGAGTATTGCCAGAGTCCTCCTTATATTACTGATGATATCTTTACTGAGGGCTTCGCTGACAAGAGCCCAGGGATCAGAACTGCCCATAAAGCAGATGGGAAATTACATCTCATCCTAGGCCCTGCGCTCAAATGGCCTGTCTGTTGATGCAGCAGGCTTGTGGTGTCTTTAAACAGGGACTTAGCCTTTGACCCCAAACCCCCCCAACCTTATACGATTGCGATGAGGAAGCTACTGGAGATAATCAAAGGCGGGCCGAGTACAATTGGACAACTGCACTGACTGGAGATCAGTCTCAATCCTGGGAGTCTGATGGCTGGAAGGAGATATCTAAGACTGTGTCCACACACTAGGCCTGAAAAACCCTAATAACGTCAAGCCTGTCATTGATAGAGTAAGATCTAGGCTGTCGTATTTGCGGAAGTGTGCCTCAACAACAATCTTTACAGCCAAAGACATGAAATGCTACCTTAACTGCAAAATAATGCTTTGTGGGCCGTTCCAATATTTCATGCAGTGAAGACTTAGTTTGACTAAATATCAGCCGGGGTTGGAATGAGTGTGTGAGAGAAAATTCATTGTGCTGTAATCCCTTAAGCCCTTCAGGGATGGCCTCTGACCAGGGCATATGAGATCCACTACCCAGCGCTAATCTGTTCCCAACACTGATGAACCCAGAAAGTGGCTCTTGCGGTTAACAAACTGTCCACGGATGGATTATCCAGTTTGCAGCAACGCAAAGTTCAGAACACAGCAGCTGTAATCCCAGTGTCTCCATGACACACGTGCTGAGGCCTTGCACTCAATAAGCGCAAGCTTGGCCCAAAGAATTGTGTTTATCCATTCATCCATGCTCATTCCTCCCCCTCTCTGTGACACAGGCACTGATCACTTTATCCCTCTGTTCTAATGGCAGAGAGACAGAGCTAGCACGCTTCCGCCACGCACGGCACAAATCCCTACTGACCTGGTTGACCACTGACTGACCAATATCTAAAACACTTTTTGCAAGAAAAAAAAAGAGAAAATAATTTAAAATTCCAAACAGTGTCGGGGCTGGTGAGCATTACATAATCAAAGTATGATTTAAGTTACAAGTCATGAATTACTTGTGAATTTACTATATAGTATTTTTCAAATAGGTAACGTTGCTATTTAATTTATTTACAGAAAAATACTCCTCCCTTCTTCATGCTGGGAGAAAAGGTGGTGTATTTAAAGTGGGCATGCAGGGGGCGTTGCAATATGTGTGAAGCATGATGGGTACTGTAGTTCAAGAATATGTCATTTGGTCCCACTTTATATTAGGTGGCCTACTATGTACTTACATTTAAATTAATCATTTGGTACAATGCACTTAATGTGTACATGTTTTTACATTGTACTTACATTTTAAAAATACCTGCATGTAATTACATCTGTAATTAATTTCTATAATTACATTTATAATTACACTGTTGACCCATTCCTTACACCTTAACCAATATTAACCTTGACCCAAACCACCAAACATGTCCCTAACCTTACCAGTATCCCACCTCAAGAGCTGCAAAAGTGTTTTGCAATAAAATATGAACACAATAAGTATTTTATTCGTTTTTGTACTTATTTTTTGATGCAAGTACATAGTAGTTAAGGCCACCTAATATAAAGTGGGACCTGTAATTTTTATCAGTAACATTTACAGACCAAGTGTTCAGCAAATGTTACCCACATGTCATTACAACATATCATTGAGGAACACAAAAGGAAAGAAGTCATAGAGGTTTAGAATGGCATGAGGGTGAGTAAATGATGACATTAGTTAGCTGAAATACTAATAAACAGCCATTATGCTAGTCATATGCATGCAAATAAGCAACTAGTTAATAGCGAGAATAGGTCCTTAAAATGAAGTGTTCCAAAAAAAAAAAAAAAGGAAATTTTATAATTTAACATTCTCCAGCGGTGATACTAAAAAAAAACATTGCACACTAATGTCATATTAAGCCAAATTAAAGTACTGCTATTCTCTTATACACAAAGACACAGGTCAGTGCCACTATTGACAGAGCAATGTGGCATGAACCTTAGCCTATGATGACTGTGCAGCGTGTACAGAGATGCCTGGAAATATGATAAGGCGAAGGTCATAGGAGAATGACTTGTTTGCGATGTTAATTTCCGGAAAATTTATTTTCATTCAACAAATGAATAAATGATCTGGGCTGCATTTCCCCAAAGCATCGTAAACCTAGACACCAATGGTTTCTATGATGCACTTATCCTTACAGTGCTTTTGGGAAATGCAGCCCTGGACAAACAATGTAGATAGGCCTATATGCTGTGCTTATTTACGAGACATTTGAAGAACAAGCCCGCTCTTCAAGTTATACAAAAACCAACCTTGAGAGGCAGACACTTATTCTAAACAATGAGGTATTCATCAATGTGTGGTATCCCATTGCAAACGGACACATAATCCAGCAACTCGAATCTCTTACCTTCTTTGCTGAATGTGTTATGAACCAATATTACATTCATCGACTAAGAAATACAATTAATTATGAGAGCGGTCACCGCTGTCCAACCAAATGGATGGGCAAAAAGGGGAGGTTCAGGGACTGTTCAATAGCTTTCATTCGAGGAGGGAAAGGCCTTCAAACAGCAAGGCTGTTTTTTAAAGGCTGTGGGTGCTTAGTGTTTTCAGAGCATGTCTTATCTTTCATAGAAATGGAGTGAGCTGCACTCCAACTGCGTCTCACATTTAAAATAAAATAAATAAATAACCCACATCAGCTGTCCCATCATTTCAAGAATGGTGAACCTCGAAACCTTGAAAGACCTGAAGGGTCCAGATTCTATTCATTCAATTCTTTTAAATTCACCACAACTCTCTTTCTCACTCAACGAGCACCAGTGTCAAGTTTTAAATCATAAATCCAGCTTGAGCTTTATCCCATCAAAACCATTTATTTAGCGATCCACTCAATTTTTCGTTCCTTTGTGAAAGCAGAATTCCCAAATAGTAAATAATTATATAGACAGAAAAAGCCGTACTGTAAGTCTCCTAGTAAACCAGTAATAGCTACCTTTGTTGGTGGCCCCATCTTTTTCTTTCTTATCTGCATTATACTGTAGCGCTTCATGATGTGTGAGTCACTCTAGATACACTTCACTCTTTGTCCATTCACTCTTTGGGAACTGGTCAGATCCAGCGTTTGTGTCATTCAGATTGTGAATGCTGTGACCATATTCATTTCAGCCATAACTGTACGACACTATAAAATTCAGTGTGTCTTGTTTATAAAGATAAAACTAGTATAATCAAAAAAAATAAAAATAAAAAAATAAAAAATTACAACTTTATTCAAACAATTCTCTCCTCGCATAACCCTGATTTTTTTTTTTTTTTTTTTTTTTTTTTTTTTATAGCGCATTTTGGAGAATATCAGCTGGATGTAAACAGCGTATGCTGTTCTGTGTCAGCTGTGTCACACGGATATGCTGTTTTCATTAAGATCAAATCACAACAATGTAGGAAACAGATTTGGCGTGACGCAGCTGACACAGAACAGCATACGCTGTTTGCATCCAGATGATATTCTCCAAAATGGTGCTACAGGGTGATGCGGAGGAGACGAATTGTTGAATAAAGTCATTATTTATTTATTTTTGAGCAAAAAAAGTATTCTCGTAGCTTCGTAAAATTACGGTTGAACCCTTGATGTCACATGGATTATTTTACAGGTCTCCTTGCTACGTCTCTGGACTTGGGCACATTTCAGTTGTATTGCTGTCTATGAAGGGTCAGACCCAAGGGGGGGGCTCTCAAGATCCTTCAGAAATAATTTAAAGGGGTCATATGATGATGCGATTTCAATTTTTCCTTTCTCTTTGGCATAAAGCCCCACATATCTACGTCACTGTGGGAAGATTTGCATAACGCCGCCCAAATGTTCACACAAAGAAATAAGGCTTAACTTTTATTCTCGCTGTAGTATTGTTGCCGCCGCCATGTCGTGAAGGCGCTGCGTCTTTCATTGTGAAAGCGAAACTACTTTGTTTGGCCTTCCAAAAGAGGACGATATCTGCTTTGTCATGCATGGAAGCTGATGCGTGAGGGTTCATGAGGAATATACAACTTTGCGCTGTAAGATCGCCATGATGATTCAACGTGGACTAACGCGGAGTCCAGCCGCGGTCGTCAAATGGGTGCCGCAAGCCTCGGACGCCTCCTTCATTAAATCCGCTCTCTTGCTCACTCTAGCCCTCCGGCATTCCCACTTTATCCCCGGATCTTGTCACTATAGGCCGCTGTGTGTGACTCTGTGTGTTTTGTTGTGAAAGCTAAACTATTTTGTTTGGCCTTCCAAAAATGGACATGACTAGAAATCAGTGTTAAGTTGTATTTACAACACCGTTCCAAAACAGTTCAACCCAAATATTCATTTGTGCAGCACATTTTATGGGGGACTGTTTCCTGATCCTGGTAGAGTATACTATAATGCCGGCTGTTCTGACTCAAAGAATGTAAGTAAGTTTTTTTTATATTTAAAGCGAGTTTTTTGGGCAGGGTAGAGTAGGGCTTGTTGTTTGTCATATCTCCGATCACAAATACAGACATGGTTATATGTTTACGCGGCGCGATGCAATGTGCGTGGAAAAAGACAGTATAAGTAATTATAATCCATAATTATGTCCCCTTTGGATGCAACGAATGCCTCGTTTATACTGGGTTTTCATGTTTTTGAATCATCGCTCCGGCATGACAGGGCATCATCACAATAGGGTAAGGGGCGTAACATTTCCATCACACGTTTGAGGAATTAAGGCAATCACAACGCACTGGATAGCTGACCAATCACAGCACACCTCGCTTTTTCAGGGACGATGAGCTTTCTCTTTCCCTCTCCGTAAAAATCGACGCGTTTCAGAAAGAGGGGGCATAGAGGAGAAACAATAATGTGCAGTATGTGGAAAATAATGTGTTTTTTGAACCTTAAACCGCATAAACACATTTCATTACACCAAATACAAAAAATACTGTTTTTTTTAGCAGCATCATATGACCCCTTTAATTTGTGTTCCGAAGATGAACGAAGGTCTTACGGGTTTGAAACGACATGAAGGAGAGTAAATGATGACAGAATTTAAATTTTTGGGTGAACTATCCCTTTAAGTTAAAAGATAACTTTCTGAGGAAATAAGGTGGCATATAAATAGCATAAAACTGAAATGAGTTGTACTTTTATGACAAAAATTTCCAAAAGCACTGTGTAGGGTAAGTTGTCACAGCAAAATTCAAACAGCAAACCTATTCTGAACTACATGAAATAAACAGTAATATGCAAAAATAATTGTTATAGTTAACAAAAGTAATGACAAAACATTAACATTTAAACATTACATTTTAAAATTATTTATTAAATTAATGAGAATTTAAAGAAAGAAAGAAAGAAACTTATACCTGTGGCAATGTCAGATATCACAACATATCAATAGTGACCAATATAATCACTTTTCAAAAGCAATCAGATGGGGTATTACATCAGAATGCCATAATTTTTGTTATCTATTTTGAGGTAACAAGATTTGCTACTCAGATTTCACTCTCAGTTCCCCAATGAATGTTTTTCCGACCTTCCGGCGCATCTAGTGTAGGCTCTTGTTTTTGATAAACATCTTTGTTCTAACAGATACTTGACACCCACACTGCATTGCAATGTAAATAAACATGGCTGCACACACAGCTGATAATTAGTTTGATTTAGCTTGACAATAGCCTACGACACGACCCCAACATAAGCACTGAATATAAATAAAATATTTATTATTAATATATGTGAGGATGAGAATAATTTTGGCCAGTATCATGTGACTTCTTGTTACTGATTTCAATATTAACATGTGATATATAAATACGCAGTCAACTAACAGTGTTACTCCATTGCATGTCAGTTCAGCCAAATTCACATTAACACAAATATATTCTCACACACACTCGCACAGTCAATTTACACAGGTTGGCTAGGAACCAGACTTTGCAAAGAGAAAAATCTCCCGGCTCGCAGGCCTGATAGAGACCATTGAGTAGGGGACCCCACACAAAGACAAATAGCGATGGGAATCAGCTGAAAATATGTGACATAATCACATTAGTGTCTTAAAGGACACAAAGCGCTTAGTCAACTTCCCTTGATCAAGGCACATCTGGAGAAGCGGGGGACTGGAGCGGTGGTCCTGGCTTTCCCCAGCTAAAATTAAAACAAGCTGTAGTGCCATGCTGCTGGGCCGCAATGGACCAAGAACCATGACACAATAATGGATTGCTCCGGCAGTGCTGTAGTAAATGCAATGCTTGTGAAAAAGGAAGAACACAAAAAAGGAGGAAGAAAAAACAGTGGATGGATTTTAAAAAAGGCTTTGAGAATAACGCCCACAGCTTTCCCAGAGAGATTGAACTCTGACCCAGAGAGGGACGATGGAAATTTGCTGAACGTGTCCGCAAATAAAACAGACAATATACTTTCAGGAAGTGAAGCATTGTATATGGTATTAATGAGTGGGAAATATCATCTGAATAATAGCTAAATATTATCCTCATGTAGGAGTTCCAAATGTTAATTTACTTGAAAGTATACTTAGGATAGTCCATACAATAAAAGCACATCAATGGGGTCCAAAACAGTTTTTCATTGGGTGAAAAGATATGGCTGCCATTACTGTGATTAAAAAAATAAAATAAAAAGTTGTTCCAAAGAAAGGAGGTCAGTTTTGAACAAAAAGGGTGGGGTGAGTATTTTCATTTTTGGGTGAACTATTCCTATAATTACAAAATAAACGGAGAATCAAAACAAACAAACAAAATAGTTACTACAATGCCTAAGAAACATTTTGAAAGGTCACAATAATTTTAACTACACTCAGTAGCAAACTACGCTTACTGTTAATAAAACCGCTTGGTAATATTTTCCAGGGGCCCTTCTGAACATATTGTAGCCCCGTTTTTTTCACTTCACCCTGTCTAAGGAAAAAAGGCAGACCTTTTTTTTTTTTTTTTAGCTTAACAGCAACTGTGAGAAAGAGGACCTGCGAATCGTATAAACAGCCACTCAAACATGCCCAGACACAGCACTAGGAGCGAATACAAACAAGTATTGTGCTAAAAAAACCCTCTTGTTGACGCAAACAAAAAGAAAAAGCTGGGGGATGGAGAGAGGCGAGGGTGAGAGAGGGGAAAATGTGACGAAAAGGAAAGGGGCCCAGGCAAGAAAGAAGTGAGAGCGGGAGGGGGGGGGGGGGGTGAAGGATTGGCTATGGAATCTATAGGAAACACCCCTGACACTCGTGAAACGTTACTATCACAGCCCAGTGGGACTTTAAAGTAATGATCCCTTTTGTCTTTCTCTATCTTTTTTTACTCAAGAAGAGATGGGATGTGAAAGGTGTGTGTGTGTGTGTGTCAAAAGGGGGCTTCCTATCAGCAGAGACACGCCTGATCCCCCTGACTTAGCACTATCATAAAGTGGAAAAATAATACAGTTTAAAAGTACAGACTTATTTAGCATATAAATAATCTTTTGGGAAATCATATCCTCATCTAAACATAATCCCAATAGAAGTGCATATCATTCTTACCTTCACAGCTGACTTAAATTACAAACAAGACAATACCCTTTTAAAGTATAAAGGGTTAAATAAATGTTGTTATTAAAGGTTAAAATAAACAAAGTATACACACTAAAACATCAAAGAATCATTCAAAATAATTTTATATATTATTTTTAGTATGTAAAACATAAGCCATAAAATGTTAAATACACTCCTGCTGGAGATTAATGTAAAAATATTATTTTCATATACTAAGTTTCATATACTAAGTAATTTAATAGATTGATGCACCAAAATAAAGTATTAAGTGACAAAGAGTGTGGTGCAAACTACTTTGTGAAAACACACTAAAAGTAAAATAATGAAAAATGTCAATATAATGGTTTTTTTGGAATTACACTGTAAAAAAAAAAAAGATTGTGATTTTTTACAGAAAAAGATAGCTACAGTAAAATAACTGTTAACTGGTTAACTACAGGTTACCATATAACATTTGATGAAAATATATATATAATTTTCTTTAAAATGCTGCTAGATCTAAACATTTCTGAAAGTAAAATAAATGAATTAGCACAATTAAAACCATTAATGCTTAAGAAAATACGTCATAAATGTTATGCATTTATTTAAAAAAAAATGAAATTACAAACAGTAAAAGAATATTCCCAGAAGTCCCTGCATGATGCATTACATATGCTTATATTTTATTGAAACAGTTTTGTTTCCTATATTATTATCAGCAATGTACATTAGGTTTATTTTAGTGCCATGTGTGTTTCCCGAATGGTGTTTTGTGTATATGACTATATATGTGAATCGTCCATATATGAGTATTAGCCATAGTTAATGGACTCTGATTCATCATGTGAACTCGGGAAGCCTAAGCCACAGCTGCGCTATATGTTGGCACATGAAAACATTTGAAAATTTTACCACTGCAGCAACGCATCTAATTTATGTCTGAGCAAGTTTGTAGTGTGCATGTTGTGTGGTAGTGTTGGGAAAGCCATATGGCCGAAGTCCAAGCCCAGATTCTGTCCATACCCCCCCCCACCTGCTTCCACCCTCTCATCTGCACCAGAGCTCTGATACAGTCTGCTGCGTTTACCCCTAGGCTTTTGACGGCACTTGTTACGCAGATAAAACGGAGCCAGGGTTGACTCGAGATTCAAAACAGTTGTTCCTCTCACCGCAGTGATTTCAGGGGGGTGCACATATGGCAAACATGGCTATTTATCAAAGAAGTAAATGTAACAAATTGATAGAACATTGCAAGTCAACAATTTAAACAAGTAACTAAATAGCATACTGGGCTTTTGCTTTGCATATGAATGTGCATAGATCACGAGGCAGCGCACACACACCACACCCAAAGCCCACATACTCACTCACTTTCACCCTGAACAGAGCTGTGGTTACAGCACTAGCTCCCATATGTAATCTGGCCTAATCAAGTCTCGCTCATAGACGCCTGGAGCAGTGAGATTGGCCAGATCTCAAAGTGCACCATCAGCCACAAATTACAGGCTTTGATTTTGGGTTAACTGCATGCCACTCCTATAAGAATAACAGTGACAGTTGTAATATGGAGGGTAGTTAGACACCTGTAATAGAATGTAACCAGAAGACATATGCTTCCAGGATTACAAAGCACACGGTTATCTTATCCAGCAACCAACCACAGACACATAAATGTTATATATCACTGTAAATCACAATAAAACCTTTGATGACATCTACTAAAATACCAAGTATGAGTATCTAATTATGAAATTAGGAGATGAGATTAATAGTATAAAGTATGTGAAGATGAGCTGTTTATTGATATAACTACCAGATGGATGTGATAAAAACATAGATTAAATCTATATTATGTGAGTCAGTCTGTAATACAGTAATATCAGTCATTTCTGCTGTCTGTTCCTGGTGTGTTTTGAAAATCAAGAGTTTTAGAGATTAACACCACTGCATTTGGCACTAATTACTTTGAAAAAAATTCCAGTGAGGTTTGCACCAAGCATTCTACCTTATTCATTAAATGTTAAGTATATTTGCTATTGCTATGTCAAGGCAAAGGTCCAGCCTGCAAAGTGTATACGCGACCATTCATGTCTATTTTATTTAATCTATATTTATTTATTAGATTTTTTAGAGTTATTCTACTAAAATATTAAAACAATAAAGGTGATAATTATCATATCAATACACCTATCTGGTCTATTTTTTATAACAAACATTTTAAGGAATATATGCATTTTTACATGCCCATATAGCCAATCATAGAAAATGTATTCAATATTTCTTTGTTATGCTACAGTGTGTACTGTTTTTGTCAGTCACACTAGATTCACATTTATCAAATAAATTTGTATACTTGGTAACACTTTACAATAAAGTCCTGTTAGTTAACGTTAGTTAATGCATTAACATTAACACAATGAGCAATACATTTGTTACAGTAGTTATTACTACTTGTTAACATTAGGCAATACAATATAGCTATTAATTGTTAGTTCATGTTAACTCAAGTCCATTAACTGTTAATGATTAGCAGATACAACTTTTGATTGTAATAATGTATATGTATAATAATGTACAAATGTTTAAATGAACATGAACTAAGATTAATAAATGATTTTGTGAGAGTGTTTTTCATTGTTAGTTCATGCAAACAATAATGGAACCTTATTATAAAGTGTTACCTTTTAATTGATTTGTGTTTATGAGTTTGTTTCGAAGTCTACTCATTTGCCTCAAGTTGGTAAACTGTCATTTTAAATGGCATAGCGAACAGGAAGTGACTCTTTGCAGGAGACAAATCCAAAAGTTCCTCAATAATAGTTTTGCATGCTTAATCAAACTCATTAAACATGGCATGTCCACCCCATCACCCGATTTTACTACTTACTGCTACTTTTGTCTTCTATAATCTTACAGATCTTACTGAAATTTACTTTAAAATCATCAAAACATAAAAGGCATATTTAATAGAATGACTGCAATATGTAACTTGATATCATTCTATTTGAAAAACAGCATGTTGTGCTTTTTTAGTGAAATTACAAGTAGACAACACAGCTCTGATATCAGCAGCTTTTACAGCAGGAATGATATATTGGCTATTGTCATAGACAGATCATTTCCCACCAGGGCACAGACACAACAGAATGTAAGTTAAGTGTTAAGCATGTAAGATGTTTCTTTCCTTTTTTAAGCCATGCTGCTAGCCGTCTGTTCACATGTGTTGCTTCTGATGAGACAGATGAGTCAGCCTGTAAAAAGCAAGACGTATAAGCTGCACAGATCAACACACATGAGAGCAATAAAAGGTTAACCACTGCAAAAGTACCATATACGGATACTTTGAAAGCCTTATATTTTCAATACATATAGATGGTGGGAAAATATCAGTAAAATATTAAAAGGATGTCATAAATCCCCCAATATTATTTAAAATCACACTATACCTGATCTGGAGATCAAGTCTGACAGGGATCCAACTTTTTTTCTTCTTTTCGGCTTTGAAACATCACCCGATTCTATCCCAAGCTGAACATTTCTCATGATCTGTTCTTCTGCGGATAGAAAACAGGAGTCGTTGCAGTCATTATAATTCTTTTGCAAGATAACAAGATGTCATTTTCACAATGCAGTTTAGTAACATCTGACACATGAATAGTGGGTTTCTGTTACATCTGGTGTGGGGTTTTACAGTACAAGAGGACAAAAAGTTTGGCAGGTGAGTCATTGAACACTGCAGCCAACACAGAGAGATGGATGGGCAGACACAGAGGTTTTTGGACCTTGCTCGGGGCGTGAATGTGTTTGTGTGTGTGCAGAGAGTGAGCTTGGTTCTTTGCCATGAATCTAATGCCATACAGCCAGCAGAGTTTCCATCAAGTTGTTTCCAAATATCGTATTTTGAGGAAGGTGTGCGGTTAAGAGCCTGACCATGTAACCCTGCAGATGCCAACCCCAGCTCAGGCCTTCGGCGGGGGTTCTGCCAATGACTGGAGACCTCCTGCTGTTTAACAATACATTTTCTGCCATCGCTCCATATTGCTATTATATCATATAAACAAGGTTAATTCCACAACTTACTGAGCCTAGAGACCTTGCTTGTGTACCTGAACTACCTTCTTTAACCAGACACCAGAGTCGGTCCTGACCCAGAAAACCCTCGTCATCTCCCATTTATTGATTATATACTGGTGAATGCTGCTGGCGCAGGAAAGAAAATATCATTGTAATTTGCGAAGTAACAAACCTCAAGGACAGAACAGCAAGTATTTATTTTTAACAATGTTTTTTAAATATGAAAATCCAGGCCATCTTCGATATTTAAAGTGAGGCAGACAAAGAGATAAAGAGCGAGAGAAGTGTATGAATATTTGAAGACAGCAAGCACTTCACAGACAATGATTTAGGTTGAGCCTCCGTTTATATCCCTAATTTCATCTCACTTTGGGGGTCCCCGCACTTTCTTCAAACCCTAAAAAATGTAAAGCCCTTTCAAACATCACCTTGAAAAGAAGGGATTGTGGCTAATTGAGCACTGTAGCAGCGTAATTGGGCCAAAGGACCTATCCACATGAAGAGGGTGACCCTTCTAACCTAGTCCTGAAAAAGAGACAAAGCTAAGGGGAGGGGTAATGTGAGTTAAGGGATTCTCACCCACCCTTGTGGGAGCTTGTTTCACACACACTGTCCAAAGTGGGGCTTAATAACTTAACACGCTGCTATGTTTTTCCTCTTGAGGAGGTTTTCTCCTTAGAACCTCCAACATTCTCCCAGACCTTTCCATAAGGACTCTTAAGAGACCAGCTTAGCCCTGTCCCGATATATTTAGAGGACATATAGGACACGCACAGATTTCCATGGTATATAGTGTGCTGTTTAGGATGGGTTTCCATGCTTTACGGGGACATTCCGTAGACGTAATATTTTTTTTGTGTTTTGTTTTTAACGTACAAACTGTATATCTATATATATATATATATATATACTAGCGAGACATTCAAACATGTTCTAAAATAATTGTTATTTACTTAAATTTTTTTTACATGGAATATTATTTTCATTTTTTTATTTAAAAAAAGTTATTATAAATTTGATCATTTTTACATCAACACCATAGCTAAGCCAGTACTGGGGAGGACATTGAAAAATGTTTTTCATCTTTTTTAGGTGTCTAATATAGACATGGGTGAGTGGAAGGCTGCTGATACACAAATAAGTTCATGTTTTTCGTTCACAGGATCTCTGTTATTTATACATAGTTCACACTTTGGATGTCAGTCATGGAAAGATCATGACATTTGGAATATTGGTAACACTTTACAATAAGGTTCATTAGTTAAACATTAGTTAATGTAAAAACTAACATGAACTAACCATGAGCAATACATTTGTTACTGTATTTACTAATCTTCACTAACGTTAGTTAATAAAAATACAGATGTTCATTGTTAGTTCATGTTAGTTCACCGTTCATTAACTAATGTTAACAAGATTTTAATAATGTATTAGTAAATGTTGAAATTAACATTAACAAAGATTAATAAACGCTGTAGAAGTATTGTTAATTTTTAGTTCATGTTAACTAATGTAGTTAACTAATGAACCTTATTGTAAAGTGTTTCCGGAATATTCTTATGGAGCAGTCTATGAGTATCATCTTGATAAATAATCGCTTATGACTATAACAGACACAGAGATCACGTACCACAAACATTTCGCCAGAACCTAAAAAGGTTGTGTTCCTACAGGAGGTGGTCCGTTTAGTCTCTGCATGGTTGCCAAAAGAATAAGTGTTGATCAGCGACCTCACACACATAAAATGTGGCCTAGTGCCACAATGAAATCACACCATCATAACATACAGATATATACACACTCTCACACAACAGACACTAATCATCAGGACACTAAGTTCTGCCCTTGACTCCAGCGGCTCCTGCAATGGCGCCCTCAGCCCCCCCACCACGCCCAACCCCACCTCAGCAGTCTGCCCTCCTGATGACAGCTTGACAGCAGCTGGCCAACACTTCCTGCCTGACCCTCTCTGCAGTGAGCCCACGCTGGTCCTGCATCAGGCCTACACTAATGACAGCAGCTTCAAGTGATTACAAGCAACAGGCCTCATTGTTCCATGTGCCCCCGCTACCTGCCAGCCCACTGCAGGTCCCCACTCATTAATTCCAGCTGTCAGATTGATGCTCGTCCTCTCAGATGGGACTTTGAAATCAGCCAGTTTTAAGGACACACATGGCAGGAGAGACAAGCTTAATGACATCCAATAAAGTCTTGCAAAAAAGGTCTCCCAGTCCCAGTTTCAAACACATTTTTGGAAAACTGAATCCGTCCAACTTTATTTGGTATAATTCATTCTTGTTTTCTACTACTGCTTAACTAAAAAAACAAGCAAACAAATATATATGGCAATAATAATTTGGCATGAAATGAGCAAATCGGAATGATTTTTGAAGGATAATGTGACACTGAAAAGGATACTTCACCCAAAAATGAAAATGCTGGCATTAATTAATCGCCCTTATGTCGTTCCCAACCCGTAAGACCTTCGTTCATCTTTGGAACACATACTAAGATATTTTTGATGAAATACGAGAGCTTTCTGACCCTGTATGGACAGCAACTCATCTGACACTTTCAAGGCCAGAAAGGTAGTAAGGACATCATTAAAATTGTCCATGTGACATCAGTGGTTCAACCGTAATGTTATGAAGCTATGAGAATACTTTTTGTGTGCAAAGAAAACAAAAAAGAATGACTTTAATCAACAAATTCTTCTCTTCCGTGTCAGTCTCCGCTATATGTGACTCTGGACCACAAAACCAGTCATAAGTCCATTTTTTTTTTTTAGATTGAATAATAAGCTATTCTATTGATGTATGGTTTGTTAGGATGGGAAAATATTGGTCCAAGATACGACTATTTGAAAATCTGGAATCTGTGGGTGCAAAAAACATCTAAATATTGAGAAAATCGCCTTTAAGTTGTCTAAATTAATACCTTAGCAATGCATATTACAAATCCAAAATTAAGTTTGTATATTACAGTAGACCATTTAACAAATCTCTACATGGAGCATGATCTTTACTTCATATCCTAATGATTTTTGGCAAAGAAATGATTTTGACCCATTCAATGTATTGTTGGCTATTGCTACAAATATGCCCATTACTGGTTTTGTGATCCAGGGTCACATATATACTTATCACTTTTTTTTATTGTTGTTGTTCCTAATATATCATATGTATTACAAGTAGACCACATCTGATATTTTATTATTTATAATAATTTAAACAATTGTAAGTTAAATATATCTACTGACTGTATCACCTTATTGAATATTAAAAATCTTTGACCTTCCTGAAAGGGTAGAACATATGGACAGTGTGTATTTAAAACCTGCCATCATTTATTCAAAGGGTCAAATGATGAATAAGTCATAGATCTAAAGAAAAACAAAGTGATTTGGGTCAGAGTGTGCTTTTTTAAGGTGAGGTCAACTTTCAGTAGCACAGGGTATCAGGTTAAGAGAGTAGCACACAGGCTGCCAGGCAGAAAAGCACGTACGTAAGTGCCTCACATATGCATTCACTCACACTGTCAGTGACACCGATCTCATGTGGAGGCTGAAGCCACGCTCCTGTCCACCCTGATTTGTAAGCTCAGAGGATCATTAAGCACAAAGACTGGGATGTCTGAATGGGTCTGACTCAGCAAAAGATATCTATAACCATATGATAATGATAATGGATAACAACAACAACAAAAATAATAAACAAATGATAACCTTATTATAGGAAGAGGGTGAAAAAACAAACCTTTTACTCAAAATATAAAGTTAACCAATAAAAAGGAGACAATGTTGTCTTTGTCTGCACCAATCCTTCAAACATCATTACATTGTGTTGACGAACTGTCCACTTTGAAATAGGGGCACTGATTTGTTCTTGCTAAATTCACTGTAATTTTGGCTCTATAGTGTAGTTTATTTTCCTTTGCTCCACTCATGGGATAGATCCAGAAGAATCGATTGAATGCTCCAAAACCAATATGACAGCAAGGCCAGAGCAATGCTAAGTGGATCATTTTCCTGCCTTCCTTTAAAACAGACTGACACATTTTAGCATGTCTACACAATGGAAGGTACTGTAAGTAAATAAATAAATAATTACAGTAGTAAAACAATATTTCATGAAGACTGGTATTAGTAGTCTCAATGGCTTTATCTCTATGTGGTTTGAGTCAAAAGTTAGACCTTTAAAAGGCAGACACCCCATATTAATGCAAGATCTCACAAGCAAGAGTGCACTACAATCGGATATTCAAGATTGTATAAAACAGTTCAGTGATCAGTATGTAAATGTGTATCTTAAAGACTATGTGGAACTTCTTTGTTACTCCACAAATTTTGTTCAGTCATCTGTTACTAATTTAAAAATGACACATTAATTATCACTGAAGGCTTGAGTTGTTTCTGAGAGCCAGCATGATTGTATAGCACTGGTTTTATAACAGGTACATAATAAAGAAATTAATATTGAGTATCTTACATTTTAGAAACAATATTACGAGTTACTGTCTGGTTTTGCTTCACCAATGACAACAGTCCCAAACAATGCTGCATCAGATCCGCTGCAACACACAGCAGAGGTGTTTCCTGCAAGATTCAACGAATTGATTGAATAAATGATTCAACAAAAAGTTCCTGAAAGAATCAGTGGTTTGGAATGAATTGGTTGAGTTAATTATTCAAAGACTCATTTCTTTTGTTCCTCAACAACTGAATCAGCATTTTGGAATAAACTGGTTGAGTGAATAATTCAATGACTCCTTTTGTTTCTCAGTGATTAAATTAGCATTGATGTCATGCTCTGTGAGTTTTTTATTTTAATAAATACTGAATAAATAAACCTCAGAATAAAAAAAAATGTTTAGAAAAAAAATCGACTCTGTTTTTCTGCAATTTTGCATAGTTGCTGTGGTGTTAGATTGTTATAGAAGCACTCTAGAAATGCTGCTAAACCAATCAGGCTTAATGAACAGAACTAATTTTTGAATAAAGTCCAACAACATGAAAATTAAATGAGGGATGTTTTCCTGGGCAATAATGGTGGAAACATTCAGTAGTTATTTATTTTTTCTTTGAACTCATACAATGGATGTGCCGAAGTAAAAAGCGTGATAATAAAATAACAGTTATCAAGGCCCAATACAAGTACAGTTGTTGCAAAAATGCTAACATGCATAAAATATGAGCGTACATTTCTTTATCTCCAAAACATGCAGAACATGATGTCCTGGTGTGATGTTATGACTGTGTGAGTGTGAAAGTGTGTACATGTGTACTTGTGTGTGACATGTTTCACCCCAGATCGGGGTGCTGGCCTTGTAGCGGCCAGTGGTTAAACCACAGTAGCAGAAAGGTTAATACATACAGCACATGTTGCCTTCCACAACAGGTGGTGCGGAGCACTCAACGGCTCTCAGCATTCCTGCCTCTCTATGCTGGTGGCCCCTGGTATTCCAGGATTTACGCTGCCTCCCCTCCCTTCCCACTGCACAGGCCTGACTGACAAGCTAATCGTTGGGCTGGGATCCCCTCAGCTATTGATTCCACTGCAACACAACACCTCCCAGTCAATGAAACTGCAATATAATGGTTGAGCTGCGAAGAAAAGGGGAGGATTAGCGGGTCGAGCAACTGGAAGAAATTTGCTGCTGCCGCCTCCGCTGCATGGGCCTCGCTCCTCCTTGCAGCTGCTAGTAGGTAGAAACAGGGTGGCACAAATAAAGTGAGGAGGAGAGATAGAAATGCTGAAAAAAAATTTGTCTCAGGGGGTAGTGCTAAGAAAGGCAAGTTATTAAAAGCCACAAAGCGGAGCCCATGCTGGGTGCGAAGAAATAGCCGCGGCGCAAAAGAAAGCACATTTGAAAGGATGGGGGTGTGCTTTCTAAATTGTTCCAATCCTTTGAGTGTTTTATTTTGCTGGGTTTTTGTAGTTTTATCTACACGTTAGCCTGAGATGGAGTTTCGGCGCACCCTTGTGTCAGTCACCTGGGGTCAAGCACCTTGTCACAGCACATTATAGTACAAAAATAACAGTCTAAACAGCCCTACAGGCCTGATTTGCGGGGGAAATCAATTATTTTGTCACAATTATTAATTATAAAAGTAATAATAAGAAATGATAAATAAATCAATAAATACCTATTTATTTATGCCCTCTCAAAGTACCTCTCAGCGGGAAGATGTCGACGTGTCTGCGACACAGCTCCTAGCACACACAAGCGCAGGAGAGAAGCAGCATCCACTGCGGACAATCGTTCTTGACGCTCAGCGTGCGTAGGCTACAGCACAGGATCACATGATAACAGTCGCCGGCCGAATAGCGGTGTACAGCTGAGCAATGGCTATCGATTCAGGTTGGGAGAAAAAAAAGTAACAGCAATTAGTGGCTTTATTGTTCCAGTTCCAGTGTTTCAGTCAACGATCCAATTTCTCTTTTGATTGCACACTTAATTAAAACAAATCTGTTACATATCTCTCAGGGATCAGTGACTGTTTCCAGCGCCTTAGTGAGTCAATGCAGTAGTGACGATGAAAAATCCATATTTTCAGGCATCAGCCAGTCTAGTTCATTCCAAGACCAGCTGAATATTGACACAATCAACCCGTCACTAAAATGCAATCCTTTCCCTAAGGGACAGGTGAATTATGTTAACATCTGAAACTGTTCGTCTTAGGAATTTCTTGCCTTAAAAACAACAAATAAGTCTTTCACAAAAGATAAAACAAGTTGATACTTTGAAGAAGAAACAAAGCCACCATTAAGTTATTGAGTTTTAAAAGTGACACAGAACACATGACCCCTTGGCCTTTTCCTCCCCAGGTTCCCTCTGTAATACTTAAGATATTGTTCAACTTTGAGGTTTTAAGCTTCTCTCCCTCTGGGCAGCTTTTATGTGCCATAATGTGTGTGCACTTCTGTTACTCGACTACATGAACTATTAACAAAATGTATGGTCGATCAGTTCAGCTGAAATTTACAAAAAAAAAAAACCTGATTGTGGATGCTCGTGTTCTGCACGGTAACTTCAAATGATGTGTTCTCCACCGCACCTTTTAGCAATTTTGTTTTTATGCCTGCTCTGTTAAACACAATGGCCATATAGTCCGTAACACTTCATCTACCCAGAGGGCTACATAAAATCTCAAAGTCATTCAATAGAAGGATCCAATACCACTGTTTAACCTATCGTGCTTGGTTTTATTTTTTGAAGTGGAGGATCTGCCTTTATTGGCCTGACTGTGGTACAGCCCATAAAAAAAAAAAATGAAGACCCGAAAGAGGAAAAAAAGTTTCACACAAATTCACTGTGTGTGTGTGTGTCTGTCTGTCTGTCTGTCTGTCTGTCTGTCTGTCTGTCGGGCTGTTGTCCATCGCTCTATCTATCATCTATCTTATCTTCTATCTCAGTGTCTATCTATCTATCTATCTATTTATCTATAGGGCCTTTCGCACCACTTTAGTTCCAGAACTAAATGTACAGTACTAAAGTACTGGGACGATTTTGCGTGAACTATTTCCCAGTACTATTTAAAAGGTTGCATTCGCACCGACATTGTGTACTAAGAAGTGACGTAAGCCGATCGACACGCGACTCATTGTTGTGCACGGGTTCAACAACAGTAAACAAAGAATAACACATTAACAACAGGAGAGGCGGGATGCTGTGATCGGCGCTGTTTCACAATAATGGGCATGGATAGTCGACGTATACGTAAAGCGATTGAGAGAACGGAAAGGAGGACTAAGAATCTGCAACGACAACTGGCAGTGCCAATATAAAAAAAAAAAAAAAAAAAAAAAAAAAAAAAAAACATCTGCTACAGTGCCTGCAGCTTCAGGCGTCCAGGCTATCTCTAGACGCCATCACTGCGAATAATTGATACATCCACATCCAATGTTTACAGTATATTTACACGGCGTTTTAAATCATGGCGAGTGAGGGCGTTTTCAAACGCATTTGGCCAATCAATGTCTACTTAAGTCACAATTAGTACCAGTTGTGCTGGTTAGACCGGCGCTGGATGAGGGCTATGTGGCTTCTCGAAACTGCAGGCTCCGATCTAAATCGCACGCCAGTGCACACGGGCAAACGTGCCAAAAAGTGGTATTCCACAATGTGGCGCTGGTACTAATGAAAGGTTCTCGCAACTGCGAAGGCGCCTTATCTATCTATCATATCTATCTATCTATCTATCTATCTATCTTATCACAAGTCACACACACACCACACACACACACCCCCACACACACACACACACACACACATTCTGACTCCCTTTTCACTCTTTACTACATATGCATGTAAATAAATATATAGAACTGATACAAATCTTATGAAATATACAGCAAAATGGCTGGCACATAAGTTCAGAGAATGAGCATGCTCATATCCAATTCCTGTATGACATTCATAGCACAAGAGCTTATTAAACAGTGAAATCTGAGCCAAAGTTTACTGACTGGTCGACCTTGTTTGGCTCATTACTATATACAAGAATCTAGTCAGAATTTCGTCCACTGTAGTGTCACACTGACATCTCCAGACATCTGTAGCCAAGCTCAGCAATGTCATCAGTGTTTTTCTGTCATTATTATATATGCTGTATATTTCATAAACTACCATAAAGTTGGTTAACTGATTAGACTAAAGGAAAGCTAAATTGCCAGCAGAGGTCAACAAAGGGAATAGTGGTGTATGTGCGCGCGCAGACCCACACAAACACACACACAGTTTCTAATAACAAAGTCCATTCTATTGGTGACATTTGCAACTTGATACCCCTATACAGGGCAAAAAAAGTAATTGGCACGAGAAGGCCTCAGCATAAAAATAGAGGGCTAGTGTCACGGCAAATGTCAAAGGTTTGACCTTCCCTACCCTCCACACAGCCGGCCAATCCTGACGACTTCTGACCACCCCTAGAGCCATAACTTTGGCTTTAGGCATGCCAGGCCCTGATTGGTCATCACACCATTCTACTGAGTGACATGTAAAGGCATCATGGAGGAGGAGTAATGACCTTTACTCTAAAGTCACATCTCACCAACAATGTCATGCTGTCAAGAAGCTGTCCGTCTTCCTGGAGACATGTTTATAGAAAGAGAGGAGTTAATTGAAATTTTCTTCATTTGATGTTTCATTTTAGGGACAGACGTTTTGAAAGCTGACAGCATTACTAAAATGACTGAATGTAGGGGCTTTTAGCTTGTTTATAACTAGGGACAAATTCTCAAAACAAAACACAAAACTAAACAAAACAAATACAAAAGCAAACAAACAAAACAAAACAAAAGGAAGCAAAACAAAACAAAAACTGTAAGTAAATATTTTCAATGCCTCTTAGTCATCAAAGCTGCATTGCTTCAAGCACACAGGATAACACATCTTTATACTACATAGAGCTAAGTAAATATTATTGTGACGATGTCATGTTTGATGACACAGCCTTGACTCTAAACATCCACATGTATAGGACCCTCTTAAATGGGGTTGGACCTCTGTGCAGTCCAGACATGACCTGGAAAGACACATTTCTTCCAGGTCAGTGTGTGGCTATTCCCTCTTGACTTGCTCAGTAAGCATAGCACTCTTTGACGTGGCCTAATTGCTATACAATAGAACTGCACTAATTATTATGTACATAATAATGGTATGAACGTCTGAAATCTGAATAATGGAAGATAGATTCTTATTTTTAAGAATACATTCATTCATCTTCATTTACATAAGGCAACGGCTGTAGAGTGACCAGGATGAGATCAGAGGTTTGGTTAAAAGGTTCAAGTCATCTTCCAGAAACTTCAAAGGTTCTCACACAGAACGTACGGGTCAGTCAATAAAGCTTGTACAAAGGAAAAAAACCCTCCTTTTTCCAGCCCTTCACTCAAAAACAGGCACTTCAGCGATAAAGCTGAAGGCAGTTATTACATGGTGACTTTTAATACAGAAGCGATTTGCGGTCGCCAAAGCCCAGGCCTGCCCAAGGCGAGCCTCGTGCACGGCCGTTCTAATGGGACCAGTTTGTTGACTGTCAAGATAATGGAGAAATCAGTAACAGATGGGCCAAGCACCGTAAATAGCAGAGGTAATTAGAGAGCCTGTCACAAATCCAGGAAGGTTTGATGTTCTTGGTGGTATAAGAGAGGAAAAAGGTAACAGGTACCAAAAGTGATGACACACAATACACGTTTATGGGGCCAGTCTTCTGGATGTATTACAGGACTGTTGACAACTGCTGGCATGTGTGAGCACTTCCATTTTTATAGACTTTTCTTGATTACTTAAAGGTTTCACATCACACAATTCATTAATAATAATATATATTTTTTTCTAAATCAAATCTAATTGTAGATGTTGTCATAAACAGTCATAATTTAGTTTTCCATTACCATTTTCAGATAATTAAACAGCATTTATTCCTGCTGTCCTGACTTCTAAAGACCCAGATATACTTCAAGCAAAATCAAAGAACGTGTGTGGTGTGATGTCATTTCGAACAAAGTCAAGCCAAAACGAAGTTCATATTGAGTTCTTTTGAAGAGTTTGAAACAGCTTGCCAAGGCGAACTTTCTGGAAAATTTAGCTTTGCCTTCTTTGACGTGGAAATCTTTTGAGGTTCATTTCTGTGTTCAGTTCACAGTTTTTACATGTGGTAACACTTTATTTTAAGGACCTATTAGCTAGTAATATGCATGCTAATAAACAATTAGTTAATAGTGAGCTATTAACTAGTTGCTTATTAGCATGCATATTACTAGCATATTGGCTGTTTATTAGTACTTATAAAGCACATATTAATGTCTTATTCTGCATGACTACATTTTAAAACCCTTAAACCTACCCCCATACCTAAACTTAACAACTACCTTACTAACTATTAATAAGCAGCAAGTTAGGAGTTTATTAAGAGAAAACTCCTAATAGTAAATATGTGTCCCCTAATCTGTTGTAGATTACTACAATAACACATGAAGTTAATTAAAATAGAAACACATCAGATAATGAGCAGACTGAAATCAGAATTTCTCTCCATCCCAAAATTTAAATATTAAAACAGATTATTATGCAGATTTAATATTGAAAGCAATCTGAAATACATATCTAACTTCAAATTCAGTGATTCATCAAACTGCGCTTGTGGTATCAATACTGTACCTTCCTAATGCAAGAAATAAAGAAAGAAAGAAAGAAAGAAAGAACTGAAGTAGCATAGCTACTAATGAATGGAAGACTTTGTCTAAATGCAAGACAAAGAGATGCAATGTAACCCCAGTTACACTGGCAGAACATTAAATATTTTCCATTGATTTTCATATCTTCATCTTGCTGCCTAGTATTTCTGTAAATAGGTGAAGGTTTAGCTCTTACGGGGATTTGCTATTTTCTGTTTCTTTGCCGTGAACCTGAGGTCTGCATAAAACAGTGGTTCTCTCATAATATTTTTCAGCCCTCAGCGTTTTCTGGGGCAGGCTTCATCTCTGGGGATTTTACAGAAATATCCCAAATATCAGAGCATCTGACTCTTTTGCAAGACTTACCTTTGCTGGTTCAAAGTGTTACAAAAAGTCAACCGAAACTGTTTGACAATTGATAGCAAGGTGGAATACAATCCAAGAAGTTTGCACTTTTAGAAATGGTTATAGTTTATGTCCATTATCGTTTTATTTTAAATGAAAGTAATATTTAACATCTAGTTTTGACAAAGCTGTGCAGTGTTCTTTTTAACTGGACTGTAAACTTAAATTAGAGTCTGCTGTGCTGTATGGCCATGATATAAATATAGTACCATTACATTCTTGAGGAAGAAAAAAAAGTCTACATTCATTTGTAATAATAGCAAAAGAAATAAAACTCCATTTGACCAAGCTATATTTTCCACCATAAAAATTATTTTTATGTGCATTGGCTTTTGCTTATCCTGAAATGTGGCCAATTTATGACGTTTAACCTTGTTATGACAGGTAAAATATGTGCTGTGTGTTTCTAGTGAGACGTTTTTAAGAGACAGTAAATAAGCTTTCCAAGGTGAGAGTGATCAAACAAATGCTCTAAAGCATCCAAAAGATATCTTTTAAAGAATTAATTTCGAATAAACAGATATATAAATGCGTCCATGAATTCTCGGTGTCGCTTTCAATTATATAATTTTTCAAATATCTACATATATAAATGCTTTGGCATTTTAAATTGGGTAAAGAGAAAATAAAGTGGTGTTAATGTTGTATTTCATTGAATAAAATATGATCATAGATGATATAACAAAATCAAATAATTAGATTTAAAAATGTGTTATACAATTTATGCGAACCGTAAAAAAAATAATGTGGTCATGAAACCATGAATGAATGAATGAATGAATCAATCAATCAATCAATAAATCAATAAATCAATAATCCAAGTCAATTCTAACTCAATAAGCAAGCAGCAAGAAGCTGTCTATTGTCCTACGTTTAGTAAGTATACCTGTTCATTTAAAAATAAATAATAAAACTTTGCGTATTAAACGGGCAGATGCCTGAAAAACGCTGAACACAGCTGTTCTATTGATGTGTAGAAACGTAAAAGTGTTGGCACTGTTTTCCTTTTGAGTGGTTTTCTCTCAGTTTCCTGTGGCAGTATGAAATCCCGGACACATCCTTAGCCTTGCCGTCCATGGAAGGATATGGCAGAAGCGTCCGGTCTGTGTGTGACCCCTCCATATAGAAAGTCATGACTCGACCCTTACCTCGCGCTTGACAGCTCTGGGCCGGCCCACACAAGAGCCAGAGCTCATCACAAGGCAGGATATGATGGCGTCAACACACAGTACACATCACCAAAACACAAATAGATATCCTGCCTACAGGTGCCCTCTATACATGTCGGCTCGTCTACCTATATTAGTCCAACATATAGAGCCGCCAGACATGTCTCCCACAGAGTAAATTTTTTTTCTTTTTGCTGAGAGGCACAACATTTCTCCTCTCATATTGCATGTTTCCATCTCTGTTCTCGTTCATATATAATGTTAGGTCTGTAAACCTATTATCGCGTATTTCTAAACAGTTGTTCGTGTTGAGAGCAAAACATTTTATGGATATGGTTTTGTTAAGTCATGTTCAACACCACCTACACAACATTAAGTCATGGAAAGACCACTAGTAAAATCCTATTTTGTACAAACAACAGGGAAAAGTGATGCAGCAAATATTGGAGCCAAGCGGAGGTTTCTTTTTCTCGGGGTACTGCCAGTCATTGCGTAACAGTACAAACTTTAACATTAAAGGTAGCAAACCACTGGATCGCAAAAAGCTAATCTAAAATTGTAACTTTGGAAAACGAATTCAAACAACTACATAAAAATTCCGCTGTTCCAAGTGCAATAGGAACCTTCATGTCTGCCGTGCAGTCTTGAGCCTCACCTAGTGCGACTCCACATACAGTCACCACATGGCAGTGAACTTTGCAAATATTTCTGACATCTAGAACACCCTTCTCGTTCACAAGCTCCGGTTGCTATAAAGCATTACTCCGTTTTCTGGTACAGCCTAGCAACTCGCTCTCCAAAGAGCAACGCCTTTTCATTGCAAAAGCGGTCATTACCAGTACGCAGGTGAACTGGATGGCATGTGCACCTCCTCATTCACCACTTTTGGTTATACCTGCGAATATGCATTAGTTAGTGGCTGTCCAGTTATTCTGTACAACAAAACTCACCTGCCCCCCAGATCCCACATATCTATCTGTTCTTTTATCATATAAAACACACAGCACAAGTGGAGAGAGTGCGATGTACATCATGGTTAGAGAGTGGGGGTATAGGGACTCGCAACCCAAAGGTTGAGGGTTCGAGTCTCGAACCTGCAGGGATTGTAGGTGGGGGAGTGAATGAATGCGCTCTTCTTCCCCTTCATACCACACGACGAGTTGCCCTTGAGAAGGCACCGAACCCCCAACTGCTTTCCCCGGCACCGCAGTGCGATAATTGTTGCCCACGGCCCAGGTTTGTTACGTGTGTGTTTGCACTGCTGGTTGTGTTGCACTAATGGATTGTTAAAGTTCTCCGACGCACCCCTACTTATCCCAGTACACGGGTACCTACTTTGCCCCACACACACATACGTTATTTGCAGTAATGCACAGTGCAGCTTGTACAATATTCTGTGAAGTTTTTACCAGGTCCGCGACGCTTAAAACCATGGGATCGCAAATCAAACACACGTTCTCTGCATGATGCTGATGAAAAGCAACTCAAAGCTAAGAAGCCTAGCATTCCCAGTCAGAAAACTAAATACGCAAAATCAGTCGATAGGAAATCTGGTAAACACTCGGAAATTCACTCCTGTAAGCATATGTGGCGCCTCCGTGGTCATTTCGGATGTATCCGTCCACAAAACCCAAACATGCACACCGACCTTCACACAGCTCACAATGTGTGAGTACCCCCACAACATCTACCACATGTATTCCCCTCCGCGGTGCTGTTGTCTCAGAAAGGTAAATGTTCTGATTTAGTGTCCCGTATTGTACTATCGCGCAAAACGAGCGATGGGAAACCATTTTGATTTTATTTTCCATTACCTCTTCCCCGGACCACAAAGTGGTTCTGAAGCCTGTTTTATGTATTCAGCCTGGCTTGTTTGTTTTTTTCCCCCCTCCACAAGCATGTTGATGCCGCTTAACCTACACCATCCATTTTGGACCCAGCTCAACAACAACCGATCGATCCGAGGTCAGGTTCAACGTCTGAGCGCATGCGGACCGTCCAGCACGCTGGCTCAGCAGTGTGGTGGTAGTAGGTTTGGTGTGCTGCCGAGGGGCTTTCTGTGTCTGCCTGACTTCAAAAACTGTAACTTCTCCTCCCCGAATAGATAGCCGTGCGCGTGATAGAACGTGTGTTTTTGGAAAAGAATGTAGTTCGCTTAGCTGTATAAACAATCGCCCCCTACCTTCCACAACATCCGAAACAAACCAACAATAACAAAGTGCGTCAGAACAATAACTGCCCCGCAACAATACTGGCACTAGGTTAGCTGCGATTACAGGGTTTTAAACAACCATATCATGCTCTAAGGAGATGCCGGTATTGCCTCATCGAGCCCGAAAGCAGAGAACTAAATCACACCAGATTCGGCGCTACCCCAACTGCCGGCACTCCGCAAACAAGCCAATTGTGATCTGTTAAAACTCTGTTTGCAATTCTATAATAAGTTGGAAAGTACTGTAGCTGCAAGCTTTAATCTGCATAGTTGCTACTAAACGAGTCATATAAAAACAAAAATGCCGACCATAAAATTCATAACTGCCATCATCTGCACCTATTCATATGGGTCAGTTTGCAAAGGTCAAGATATTTGGCACTCTTGAGAATAGCATGTTTGTCTTTTGCTGTTAAAAATTATATTACATAGTGGAGAGGAAATAGCAGGGAGATCGAGAAATAATACATAATATACAATAATATGGCTCAATGTATAATTGTACACATTTTTAAGCACAAGGTCACTGCTTTAAAACAAAAAAGCATGTTTTATTGTATCATAGAGGAGAGGAAATGACAGGGAGAAGGGGAGGAACAAGATCGAAAAATGATGCCACGAGTGCCATGGCTCAACATTGAGTATAAAGGGTAAATTAAATGATGTGGAGAAAGGGGGAAACAATATCGAGAAATTATGTGAGCCAGACTCGAACCTGTGGCATGAGCACAATGGCTCAAAAGTGCTAAGCACTAGAATACGACTCTGAAAAAAAGCACCTTTTATTTAATCACAGAGTAAAGAAAATGACTGAGAAACAAGCAAACCTGTGTCGCCCACATGAGCACAATGTCTCAACATGTCAGAACACAGAGGAAAGGAAACGACACAGGGAAAAATGGGACACAAGGTCATGAAATCACATGAGCCGGACTCGACACAATAGAACCTGGGCATTGTCCCAGTGGGGGAGGATAAACCGTGGGCTACAACTATCAGAACAGTGAGTACTAACCCTGTAAAACCCTACTCTAGAAAATAGGTGTCTCTTGGTATTAGTAATATAGTAAACGTGATTTTCAAATGACAGGGAGAATGGTGGAAACAATATAGAGGAATTACACGAGCCAGACTCAAACCTGTGGGGCATCCACATGAGCACCGTGGCTCAACGGTGCTAAGCACTAGAAGTTGGCTCTGAAAACGGCACATTTAATTAAATAATAGAGTAGAGGAAATGACTGAGAAAAGGGGGGAACGAGACGTGAGACATACCAGACTCGAACCTGCATTTTCCACATGAGCATCATGGCTCAATATTTCAGAACATGTAAACTAAGGAAATAGAGGAATAAAGAAAATCAAAGACAAAAGGAACAAGAAGAAAGGGGGAAACTGAGCCAGAAAACGTCATGAGCCGGACTCAAACCTGCATTGACCACTTGATCAAACACATGTTCTAAGTGCTAAACACAGCTCTCTTACTTCGACCCAACACTGGCACGTACAAGCGGGCTCTATTTTGACATGCACCTGGAGAGCTAATCCAGGCAAACTGTCGAGCACGGCGTCGGCAGACCCAGCATCAAGTGATAGCTAGAGGTCAAGTGACTCAGTGTCCGTGGGCGGGTCACCAAACGACGTCTGTCAGCCTCTCACATGCCTACTGGGTCTTCAAGCTACAATATTCGACATATTAGCGTAGCACCACGAGGCACTCTCATCCACAACATGCCGTCCGGACAGGTGCCTGCCTCGCGATCATGGCCCTGAAAGAGCACATGTATTTAATCCTACAGAGGACGAGAAATAACAGTAAGAAGGAAATCGAGATTGAGCACTGACACACCAGTTTGGACTCAAACGAGCACTGGCCCATTGACAACCGGCGCACATATTAAACGGTGAAGCTAACCATGTTGTCCGACACCGTATTTGCGACAGCACAGTCTTTCTACACTGGACGCGACAAAGCGACTGTTGGAAATCATTTGAAATTTGTCAATGCGTCATTCTGTCGGGGATTTGTTGTGTCGCGCCGTGCCGCATCCACTGTGTTTATATAGACAACTGTCATTCACTGATTACTTAGGGGGTGAGTTTCTATAGTATTTTGTCGCACCGCGCCGCGCTGCTCGCGTCCTGTGTAGACACGGTGTAAGATGAAGAACATGAAAAGTAAAGGAAATGACAGGGAGAATGAGAGCAAATTAAGTCATGAACTAGAATCAAACCTGCATTGTCCACATTAGCACCATGGCTCAACATATCTCAAACACAGCTTTGAAATCAGCACCTTTTATAATCACAGAGAAAAGGAAATATCAGCGAGAAGGATCAAAAAATGATGCAAGTCGGACTCAAACCCGCGCTCTACACATAATCACCATGGCTTAACATGCCAGAACATGTGTGCTAAATAGTACATAAAGAACAATGGAAACACAGCTCTGAAAATAGCACCTGTATTTAATCATATAGTAGAGGAAATGACAGTGAGAATGGGGAACAAGACTGAGAAATGATGCAAGCCAGACTCAAACCTGCATCATCCACATGAGTGACATGTCTCAACATATCAGAACATGCTAAGACACGGCTCTGAAAATAGCACCATTCATTTAATCCTGCTTCTCAACCAAACAGCCAGATTCCTCTCCTCCTGTCAGCACCTTTGACTTGTTGGTCTGCATGTTTGGAAGCAGGACTCCCCACGTTATCTGTAATCCCCAAGTCTGCTTAAGACTAATGCTTAGACGAATTGAGACTGTGATCTTAACCTTTTTCATGCTTTCAAGTAGAAGACAGAGAGTTATCAAAGCATTCCACATTGCATCAGGGATTTCCCATCCTCTCAGCATCCACACCTTTGTAATTTTATCCCGAGACGTGTTGTTGTAAACATATGCCGGCCGCCAAGAAGTATTTTCTTGCATGGCGGATGTGTGCAACCTTAAAAAAACAACAGATGTCTAGTCATGCAATCAGATAAATTCACAAATACTTCATAATAATTCAGAAAAACCGATCTAATGACTATTGTAATATCAAACAAATAGATTCATAAACTAATCCTTGATTTTCCATTCACAGGTGCACTTTATTTTGATTGGAGCACCTGCCATACAATTAAGCAAAAAGCTGTATGCGCTTGTAAATGCATTGTGATGTGGATTAATCCATTTTTGATACAGTACGCTGTGCCGACCAGAAGCTGCTCCTCTCCTGCAGTGAAGCATTAGACTCAATTGCCCATGTCTGCTGCTCCACGACTGTTATCTGTGTGTCATCGCGGCTTTGTCCTTGGTCTTCAGTGCTCGCTTTGCTTCTCTTCATGAGAGCAGATAAGGTGTGGTTGAGTTAACAGAATCCCCGCCTGCCCTCTGGAAAGCAGTATCGGACGCCATACTGATAGTCTGAAACCCCCATCGCATCTTCCAGAGTGCTCGCTCTCATCCTCTCGTAACGCGTTACTCTAGACTGACACATTAGACTTACTGCTTATATGAAGTGAGAACTGGTAGACGATACTTAACACTACATTCGTGTTATATTCTGGGTTCCGACCAACTCAGTCACCGTCATTTTTGTGCATAATGGATGATCATCAAAAATATATTGTCACGTGTTCCTCCTTTTCTTAAGTAAACAAACAAACAAATCTTGTTGTGTACAGGAGCACTTACAATGAAGTCAATGGGGCCAGTCTCATAACATTGACATACCAACTAGTTTCGAATTGACTGGTAGTTGCCGAGCCCTCTACTGACACATGCAAACAACTACGCATGTGTAACATAGAGTTTTAGGTATTTAAAAAATACAAGTTCTGTATGAAGTTATGCATATGGGACAAGCAACGCTGACTAAGTAACACATAAACCCAAACAACTTCATCATTTTAAATAGCTGTACAGCTCAGATATAGCAATAATTAAATAAAATGAAATGATGAGATTATTATTAACAATAGTGATAATATTAAAATAATTGTTAGAATAGCAGATTACTGTCACAACCTTAATTGAATTATAATTTAACAAACAGCTTTACAACGCAAACGTAATATAATATATAATAATACTATATTATTATTTACAAAATTAATTTCACAAGCAAGACAAGACATTGTATACCCACTTTTCACAGGTTTCCGAGATCAACCAACATTTGTATAAAACAAATGATAAAATCATTATTCATATAAAATAATTAATAAAATTAAAATTGTATTCATTATTACTCATAAATACGTGAACAACGATCTACACAAGCTTTTATTGATTTATATTTTAACAAACAGCGTACAGACCAAACAATAATAATCTAATATATTACTATTATTGTTATTATTATTTTAATCATCATAAATTATAATTAATTTGAACAGAATTACTGCAAGATTTTATAACTTGTTGCAAAAAGTGTTATTATAATAATATGAAGAGAAGGGGCACATTATGTGTTAAACAATTAGTTTGAACAGAAGAACTCACCCCCTGCAAGCTGTCCACATTTCTGTTTCTGCTTTTAAATCCTTCAAAGATTTGTCCCTTTTTTACGGTTTCTGCTTTTTTACTAAGAAAATGAGGGACAAGCAGAAGTTATTTTTTTGTGGTAATCACTGTTTTGCACAAATGCTGTCAAAAGAGCCTCACTTGAATTGAACCCGGAATTTTCCTTTAAGAAGGGCTGTCCAAATGTGAGCGCACACACACACGTTCTTATCCACGACTGAACTTTTGCACTGCTCTTCAGAGTCTGGAAAGCCCCTCCTCCAGCATAAATACACACACCTCTGTGCACACAAACACACACCCAAGTAAATCCAGTTCCGAGACAATTTAAGCCAATTACAGTGCAGGGGCAAATGGTTAACCTCCATAATATACATTTTCCAGCCTCCAGCCTCCTGCACTTGCCTGTCATCCCCACAGCAGAGTTATGCACTGCAGACGGGTGTCCCAGGCGACCTGGTTAGAGTTGGCTCAATTCATTAAGCCGGGGCCCGTGCACAGGCCCGAGTTCACACGGTGAAGGCACTTGCAGCAAACAGCTGCCACACATTCCTGATGGGAGGGCCAGGCAGATGTCCAAGGACAATCAAAGGGAGAGGCAGGGGAAAGTTTACGATCTAGCGTTTGCCAGGGCCTCACTGAGCTGCCTCTCCATCCCCTCCTTAAAGACAGGGTGCAGCTGGTGAGACTCAAGGCACTGTCCAGGCCCGACTCCCTCTCCCTTTCTTTTTCTCTCTCTAGCACAGCCTATCCTAGTCCGAGAAGACTGTCAATATCAGCTGCCTCTTCAGCTCTGCAGAGTGAGTGCAGAAGTGGATGGGTATCCTCTTTGGCACTGCCAAAAGCAATGCGGGCCAAGAGCGTGAGTACAAAGATGAAAGTAGAGCTTCACACCCAGACACAATAAGACTGCCCACACTGAGCTCAGGAGAATGGCACTTTTGTTAAACTCACACCAGATCCTTGGGATATCCATCTTGAATTATTACAAGTGGCATCATGTAGCCTTTTTATTTACTGCATTAACTGTGCCATTTCTGTTTGAACTGACATTGAGATTATGACAACATTAAAAAATATATACATTTTTTCTGACTTGTATAATAATATTCTAAAATAAATTATATAAAATTACAGGATAAATACAAGAGCTGCTGGCTCACAGGTTCAGGTCTGACCTGGATCATGCCCTTATTCTCACACCAACTTTTAATGTTTCTACACCTCACCTGAAGCAAATACATAATAATACTAATATAATAATAAAATAATAATTGATTAATAAAAATAAAAAAGCTCTTTATGAGCTCAATGCTAAATTAGAGATTAAATATAAATTTCATATAATATAAAATAAATAGATGTGTTACAATTATTCAAAAAACAATTTAGTTTAAAGGTCTTATATATTCTAATTAATAAAGTATATTATTGTTTTAGATAAATATTAATAATAATTATCCTAAACAGAATAATAATCATATAATAATAAATTACTCTGAACAATGAAAAATTTTAATAATAATACACCACGAATAAGAATTGGTTCTTATTATTACACAACATAATTATTTTAACAAATATTTTTAACACACCTCACAACACAACAATAACAAAGTCATAAAATAATTTTCAAACTTGTGCAAAAAGGCACTTTATGAGACTTAAAAAATTACAACATTGGAGACTAAATCAAACATTTTGTATAAAAATCAGTTTGCCTTCTACTTGCTTTTTTTGCCACCTTGTCACAAAGCAGACAGGCCTGCCACCTGAGGCTCAGACAAAAAAAAAAAAAAAGAAGGCCTGTATAAGAAATCCATTAATATATGTTAAAACTTCAGAGAGTGGGCCACAATTATGGTATTATTTAAGTTTGGTAGTGTTTCTTTCGCAACAAAGCAAACTGCCATTCATTGACGGATGGGTCTTTACTTGAATTAGTCTGGATGTCACCACTCTTACTTGTAAAACCCTTACCAAGCCACATAGAATAATACTGCAATGTAGTTTTGGCTTCACCTTGGCTTACCCTCGGCTTTATTCCACAGCTAACACGCCCGTGACCTTATCTGACGTGTGTTGACTCCTGCTCTTAATACCCCCCCCCCCCCCCCTCAATTCACAATATACAGGCTAGAAGCTCCTATACGAGGGAGCCAAGTTCGCGCACCCCCATAGAGGGCCCCTTATCATTTCTCGTTACTAAAACCGCATGTGCCCTTGCTTACCCCTCCGTTTGCTGGGACTGTTCTCATAGAGATCCATCCCTTAATTTTGGGATGATTTTGCACTCCTAGAGAGCAAGTGTTCAATCTATTTGAAACAGCAATACGTTATTATTAATGATTTTTTGCATGCCAAGACACAATGTTTCTTGTTGTTCATATGTCTTGAGTATACGGATTTTTAATAAAATCAGCTTCAAACGTTCCCAAATCGGTACTTTCTATTGAGCGATAACCGTCGTGCGCAATCACGTTTCTATACCTGTCTTCCTGCTTGTTCCTTACCTTGCAACAATAATCCTCTCTGTGAAGAATCCCGTCAAATACACAGATAGGCCATTGTGACAGGATGGTCCTGTGTGTTTTCTCCAGCGCTATTGGACAGAGTGCGGGGAGTCAAATGGAAGACCCTCCACAGGGAGTTAAGAGGATGATCGTGCGATCTCCCTGACGATCCTGACTGTGAGATTTGTTAGACCTCTCCAAACGCATGTGGCTATCCACAGGACACGTCGGGACAGGACTGATGACTTATCACATTCACCTCAACCCTTCTCTCTACTTCTTCCTCTCGTACTCCTGGGGAGTTCACTTTTACCCGCCTTACGCCACACCTACTTACTCCGTCGCCGCGCTCTCGTCTCGCTCTCTGGATGCAATCCAGCAGCAGCAGGGCTCCGTTTGATCACTGTACACATGGGTGCAGGGGTACACCAAAAGTTAAAGACCGAGTGAGTATCCATCAGTCATACAGAGCACGTGATAGACTGCTCTCTGAAGTTCATTTGACACCTTAAGGAAGCGCTTAGGTGGACGTAATGCTTCCCAGTGGGTTTACAGAGGAGAGACGCACTACTTAGTTTCTCGTTTGTTTTTGTTTTCAGAGGTGGAAAGCGGGATTTTCCTGTGGCAAGACATGGATACAAATATGTGTTAGCACTATTAGTATTCCCTTCTCGTGAGAAAAAAAACACAGCGTAGGTAAAACAACCCATTGAAGTACAGCAGCCCCTCAGACTTTGCGACGTGGGGGTGTGCTTGGTGGCGGACATGTATTCAGACAATGTAACGAGTGTTACTAGTTGCTTTACAGATTCATCCTGTGGAAAGGGCAGGGGGCAACTCTTGCCACCACAACAGTGTAGTGCGTCAAGGCGCGGCTGTCATAGCAAAAGAATAGCAATGAATGTGCATTAAGTCATGGAGAACAAATAGTTGTTAGCATGAGTATCCAACGCGCACTCGGATAAAGCAACATTTATTGCAAAGTATGGTATTATGAATTATAGATGATAAAAAATCGAATGGACCAATGTACAACATTCTAATGTGTTTTGAATGTCTCTTAGCTCACTACATATCTGCATTTGTTGATTAAAAATACAGTATAACCAGGTAATATCAGCCTTGTCATTTTGATCGTTTAACTGTAATAGAATTAGGTCTATAGTTAAAAAGAAGAAAAAGGGGTAAAGACCAAACTTTTGATAGCATATACAATTTATCATGCTTTTTAACTAAGACATTCTTACACATAGTTGTCGCTAAGCAATTATCAATTAAATTAATTAAACTGTATACATTGGCAATCCTTTTTGGACATACTTGGGTCTAAAATTAAAATACAAATAAATAAAATTAATTAACAAACAAAAAAGAATAGGATGAAAGAATAAATAAGAATCAAATGTCATAAAAGATAGTAAAAAAAATAAAAATAAAATACATACATAAAAATCTCCATGAATCGCCAAGCAGCGACATGAGATGTGATAAGGCACAACCTGCACTTGGCAAAAGTGGCCTATAGTAGATCTCCAGGTGAGAGTGACTCTTAATTACACATGAGAAGATGGTAAGACGTCTGTTTAGCAGCATGAGGCTATATTTAGACAGAGCCGTATCACAGCCCGCTCCTCCCCATACTTACCCTCTGTCCGGCCCACTCCCTGTCTGCTGTTTACACACACATTCACAAGTACTTGATAGGTGAACTTATTTGCAACCTGCAGATTTGTTTACCCTAGCATTAGCAAGTTTGGCTGAACAATAACAATCTCATCAGATGTATACCGTCCCCTGCTAGCAGTGGTGTCATTAAATTGGGTTTGTACACTTTGTAGCCAATGGAGCTAGGTCCATGTCTGTGTGTGTGTGTGTGTGTGTGTGTGTGTGGTTAGGGCGGTCGTGGACAACATGATGAGTGTGACTTAAAAGATTTGTGACTTTTAATTAAATTGTAATGCTCAAATTTCTAAATGGGGAAAAAAAAAACATTTCCCTCGGCGAACACAGGAGAGTAGGAAGCTGAGACATTGAATACCACATCATTTTTCATCCGGCATTATCAGAACACATGTGTGGGGGAACATGTCATCAACTAGTCGTTTGGAGTTAAAACTTAAATGCCAGCAGCTATTAGCCGAGCCAGACAATTTGATGAATGAAATACCATTAGAACTTCAGATTTCCAGACATCTGAGGCATTCTTTTATTCAACATACAGCTCCCTAACCCTTACAGTGGAGAAATTAATGGTGTTTACATAGCAGCCCGTTTTTTTACAATTCACGTCGGCCGTGTTGACCTCTTTTTGTGCGAGATCAAAGGTCACTGACAAGACAACACTGCCTGAGATTTGATTTATTGTGCTGGAAAAGTAATGGGGGGGATTTCAAAGTTTACCAGACTCTGAACTGTCTTGAAGCAGACTCTTGTTTGGACTGCTGGTTGCAATTTTGACCAATGAGTCTCTTGATCTGACACAGAGGCTAAAGAGGAAGACTAATGGATGTCACAGAACCAGCGTTCTGTTTTGTGTGTGTGTGCCTGAAGTAAATTCAGCTATCTGCCCGCACTGCGATTTTCTCCTCATACTGTATACAGACGCTTTTAAAGCCAGTTTCCTCACTACACTGCATGAAGCACGGTATTGTTTTTATAGATATTGTGGCCTAATTGGACAGGCACACGGAACTATATATTATGAATAGAACTGCACCGGGTTTTTGTACTGTTTCGCCAAAAACACACCAGAGAGTCGTTACCCCTGACCGCTTCAGTAGCTTACGCATACGTGTTTACAGAGCCGTCTGTAAGAGGCAGAACCTGTACTGCCAGAATATATGTGCTATATTATAGGATACCAGGCATTGGTTGGTAAAGAAATATCACATGTGACACAGATGACGCCTGTGTTGACGACAAATGGTTGCCAGTGTCAATGTTCTATCCTGATATTTGGACTGGGCGTAATGAGATCACATTTCCTTTTATTTTACTGTCATACCTCATATTACCTTTTAAATGGGAATATGTGTCACCCCGAAAATTTAATAGCAACAGGTACTGCCCCCCAGTCATCCAAGGTGCGGTTGTCTGTTCTTGTGTCCCCAGATTTTTTCTTTCCTGTGAGAAATATCATCACGGGGGCGTGCACGCAAGTGGCTAAATATATGATCCTGAAGCCCTATGAATACTTCTTTCGGTGCTTGCGTGCTCCTCCAGTGGATGCAAATTCGTGGGAGCTTGTCTAATCAGAGCAAATGCACACAGCTATAGTAAATCTGCAAAACCATCAAAACAAAAAAACCACTACCAACTCTGCTTCTCTATGGACATCTCTTAGACTTTACTTGCACAATGATGCACATTTCTTATATGGCCTAAAATGCTTGTTTAAGATATCACTATTAATAAGATTGTAGGATCTTGCACCGCCCCCCCCAAATCCGTGTCTTATATTTATATGGTTATTAAAGGCAGCAAACATTTCACACAGCAATCTTCAGATCATTAGAGATGCCTTTCAAACTATTGCACACAAACCCTCATTATGACCAGGCGCACAACCTTGCACAAATCCGTTCTGGGCTTTTAGAAGATAAGGGACCGTCTGCAAGGAACCTGTGTGTGTTGCGTACGCTGACTTCTTACGAGACTATTAAGACACTCTCCCTTTGATTCTTCAGTTGCTTTGTAGCTCTACACTCTGAGTAATCATGAATTCAAGAACTAGTCAAGAAGTCTGAAGGACGAAACATACAATGTCTCTGGTTTTCATATATATAAATAATAGTATTAGTATATATCTTTACGTATTGATTACTATTACAAATTGATAAAGTCACCTTCGCAACACAAGCAAAGATGATATTTCTATATTTTGGTGTCGAAAGCAATTAGCGAATTATCAGAATTGCCAGTGTTTTCTATGGTTTGTGTATGAGCCATAAATCAGGGGGGTGGCGCATTTAGACACGTTCTAGTTTCTGGTGCATCAACAAATATTTTTTTGCTTTGCTGTTATGTTTTATTGCTGCGTCTGTGATTTCTCTGCCCATCTCCATTCTCTCGGAAGTTACAGTCCTCGGTCACGCTGACGTGTGGTCGCTCGCGGTTGAACTTTAAGACGGGGGAGTTGACCATACTGCTGTAATGCATATGGAGGCCTGTAAATTAGGGCCCCTATGAAACTCTCTGTACGTGCCGCAACTCCAGCAACACGCTGGTTAAAATCACCATAAGATCCACAAAATTTTCCCACCCTCCTCACCGCATACTAATTTAGAGGAAAAGTAGACATTCTGCTCTAAACACCTGCATTATGAAGTCTACAGAAACCATGATCTGTTCTTGTCTGCAAAAAAAAAATGTTTAAGAAGATTTAAAACCCACTATATAATGCATGCAATAATGACTGCAGGATCACTGCAATCTTTTGAGATTATCTAAATTATTAGATAATTATATACACAATTATGCATGTATTTCCACAATTCATTTACAAAAGTTTTGACTGCAGAAATTGACATTAGTTGTGTATGCAAAAATCTGTATATTAAATATTTAAATTAGACATTATATATTATAGGATTTGTCTATGTGTCATGTGAATCGTTAATATAAAAACTATTGCTTTAAAAGGCAATTATAGAAGAGAGCAAAACAAAATACATAACAATAATATAATTTAAAATATGTAAAAGTTTTGAATAATTATAGATTTAAAACAGAAAGAGGATGGGAGGCCAAGATGTTTTTTTTTTCTTCCTTTGGCTTAAAACAATGAGAGCTGGAAAAGTCTTAACCTGTTAAACATCTCCCCTCTCAAACAGTTACAACTTTCCTTCGAGTTATTCAACCTTTCACCCACTGGGCCCCCTGACTCTGACCTCTCACCACATGCCATTTGCTTAAAAACTACTCTGCCGTCAACGACCTCTGGAATCTGCAACACATTACAGCAAATGACCGAGGATAAGGACACAGTAGATTGCCCGGTTATTAGTTTGCTGATATAGTTTTACTGGGGTCAAATGCAATGGCTGAGAAAACAGGTTGTGGTGGGAGGGAAAAAAAACAGACTGCGTTAAGAAACTCTTCCGGATGTTTGATTATGTGATAAATATGTTTTCTTATTTTAGAATTGCCAGTTTTTTCTTTGTTGTCTTGTAGGGATATGCCCTGAATAATGACAAACTCTGAAGCCTATTACGTGCGAACATGCTGGGACAAAACCAAGTTATTATGTGTGCTGTCTCCATGTTCTATTTTTCTGACTTTAGACAAAATCAGAATGGTATGATTTCAGTTGAACATAATACATAAATACCAATACATTAAAAAAACATTTTTAAAAATGATAAATGACTAAATGTTTTAGTATTTCTTATTTCAGGCACTTTGTGTATTTTTCAGTGTTATTTCAGTATTATTTCATAATCTTATAGTATTTAATAATAACTTAATTTATCTCTTTGTATTATATATTTTGAATCATGTATGGCGCTTTTTGCCACATGTGTATTATAAACAACAATTTTGCATATATTTATATAGCTTTAATTAATTTCTTTTGAATATATATAGAATATATATTATATATATAATGCAGGACACTGCATTGCACTGCATCTTTAAATTATATCCATTTTTAAAATTTAGTTTTCACTAATATTTATATTATTTTGTTTATTTATTATATACAATAAAGCCAAAATAAACTTAATTGTAATAGTTTTAGATTCAGCTAAAAATAACAACACTGATTGAAATAAACTCAAATTACAGTGCATAGAAATGTGTGTAAAGATTCAGCGAGTCAGCGCTCGAGAACAAATCATTCAGACCGGATTCCGACCAGATAAGGGACTTTTCAGTGAATAATGATTTAAATTTCAATTCAATTTCAATACACTGTAAAACATGTTTTTATGAAGTTGTAAACAAGAATTATTGGAGAATGTTTTAAACAAAGTTATATTTGTGTCCTTCTACATCACACTTAATTCAATTTGTTACAGATTCTTTGTAAATATTAGTGAAATTTAAGCAATTTCTCTTTTTTTTCCTTTTCTTTTTTTTAGTATATAGACCTTAACCTAAATACACAAAATATTTATTTGGAGAAGTCCTCAGCACCACTGAATTTCCTTCAAGTACAAGACACATTTTGTAGATCCATCAGTCCACGGTACAAATGGTTTCTCTATGCAGGCTGATCAGTCAAGAGCAGGAATGTCCTGTAACTCCACCCTCCAGTGATGGATCCAATTATGAGTATGATCAGGCAGCCTGTTACGTCATTAGATAGTTTCTACACGCTTCAGCCACTTTTCCACTGGATTTCTTTAGACATTTTTACAAGATCTAATTGTTCCCCTCCCCATCATACCTTCTTTGGGTTTGTTTGTTTGTTTCTGTCGGTTTCAGTTGGTAAGGAACATCACAGTGAGCAGAGGTCTGAATGTATAGAGCACTGTCAGCTTGTCTCTCCTGCTAAAGCTTTGTTTCCCCCAGGCTTCCATTCATTCCATAGCCGTTGGTGAGAGGAGACATAAAGAAGGCCCCTGACCCTGGTGTAGCCCTTGTCAACCTCATCATGGATGCCAAAAGGTCAGATGCACAGCCCTGGCCTCGCTATTCCGTTTGGACCGACAGGGCTCTTGCAAACGAATAAAACTGGCGGATGAGCCGGTGAGTTGAATGGAAGGAAAGCCGTGGGAAATGTTGTAATTTATATAATGGGGATCCCTTCAAAAGAGGCGCATGCTGGATCACTGACATCTTGCTCAGGAGGTGCTGTTTGGCCTTATTTCCTGCATGTTGCTGTACCACTGCGTGTTAAGAGACTTCTGGGACTCCAAACTTTTTAGACAACCGCTCTGAGGTCACCAGAGTGGGGAAAAAAGCAGCGAGGGGTAGTTGTTGGCTGATCAAGCGCCATGTTTGTACTTGGATCCCAAGGGCTGTGTATTGAGCTTGTCCCCTTACGTTACAAAAAAAGATATTTTAGATCCTGATCCCTCTTGCTGTATAAAGCGCAACACGAAACATACACGCTATCTCTCACAGTAAAGAGAAAGGCTAAATGAAGAATCACCACCCCATAGTAGTAAATTATTCTGTGGACTTTACGTGTTCGGATAATAAAGATAACATGTTAAATATAAATAAGTAAATATATCATATAATTAATTATTACAGTACCACAATATCACGTATTTATTCGCATGAACGAAGGCATTTATTATTATTATTAGTATTGTGTACATAGTTTGTTGTTTGTAGTACAATACATTTTTCCTTTTGCAGCATTAGTAGTATTATGAACTATAAGTAATAATAATAGCAATAAAACAAATCTCATAATAAAAAAAACAATAATTTTTTATATTTTAGTATTTCATTGTACTACTGGTTATTATTAATTACTACTTACTGGTGTGTTGTGCGGCTGATATTACTAATTTTATCATTATTTTTTACATATTATCCTTGCTATCATTGGGAATTTCAGAAGCCTCAGTTTCCCCCCCCGAAGAAACCATTTTTTTTTTTCCCCTTGTTTTGAATCTCAGGCCTTAAGGCCAGCTATTAACCCAATTGGCCTCTGTGGACCTGTAGCTGTCCCGGTGGTTCTCTGGGGTTACCACAAAATTGACCTAAGGACAGGAGTCCAGTATTGACCAGCTGTTGAGTGGGTTCTTCACTCTAAGCCTGGGAAGACTCTCCTAATTAGCCTCCCACACCCATAAACATGTCCAATGAGCTGGACACCCAGAGCTTATTGATTGAACTGATGGGTCCAATTGTGTATGTGCAACTA
>JADLZN010009941.1:0-66594 GCA_018155175.1 Sinocyclocheilus anophthalmus
TTACACTAATATAGCATCAGTTACACAACAAGAGGAGATATGTAAACTGTCCAGTTGTCACACTTCTACCTTCTATATTTTACAGTTACACCGTGGTCTAAATACTCGATTCTGATTGGCTGGAAGTAGGGTGACCACACGTCCTGCTTTACATTGTACCGTGCATATTGAGAAAATCTCCCGCATTTTCATCAGTCTGTTTAATTGTCATTTTAAGGAAACATGCATGGGCTGTTTTGCCTTTTTAAGAAAGCTTTTCATTGATTCTTTTTGCGGCGTAGTTTCACCTATATTTAACGGCGCTTCGTCAGAAGTTGCACAGCGCAGCCGTCTGCGTGCATGATCTAGCCAGAGCGGGAAAACACAGAAAAAAACCCAAATGCACAGACACATGTAATGAATGAGAATTAATTCGGTAAGAATGCATTTAATCATTTTGTCTTTTTAACGGACTTTATGTGTTTACTTGGAAATGTGCTTTTTAAGGATTAGATTTTAGTAGTTTCTCTTTATATTTAGATTGAAAGTGCTGTTAAAATTAGTTTTGTACCATAGAAACGGACAAACTGAGTGACGTACATTCACGACGTCTGTTCACAGCGCCCTTATTATCTTTTCATAAAGTCTATTAGCGATTTTAAAGCATGTTAACCTCACTGCAAAAAGACATGTAATACAAGATCATCGTTAATTTACATTGAAGAATAGTAATAAGTTATCTCTCCCTCGTGTCCCGCATTGTCTCGCAAAATCCCGTCTGCTGTCCTGCAACAGAGCAATAGCCAGGTAGTCAAAATTAAGTCTGTTTAACCACCGTTTTATATGAATGTGCGGTTTATCGAAGCACGTACACACACACACACAGAGAGAGATCAGAGATCACGCCGCACACACAGAAACATTAAGGAGCACAGAAACTTTCATCGCTGCCCTGTGACTTGAATTCATTTATTCAAATAATGTAATTTTATGTATTACTTTCTCTCAAGTTCTGATTTAAAGCAGGCAGAAAGCTACATCTAGTGAGCTGAAACTGACAAAAATAACCACTTTTACCCTTCCAGTCAAATATCGCACTGTAAACATCAGTAACAGCTTTAAGCTGTCAGTGCTGGTAGATGACCATGGTGTAAGCGGGATAATCCACGGCTAGTGGTGCATTGTGTTAATAGAGCGATGTCTGTCCTTCACAGCCCCACCGGCCCCTGAGTTTGAGTGGGATATTCAACTATTATACACTATTGAATCTGCTGCACTGCTGCTGGGAATCATCATAGCCACTGCTGGATACATTTACTTCAAGATAAAAACATCAAGACTGTAGAGGTGAGAGCAAGCCACTGATATAAATCTAGTCCAGTTACAGAACTATAAATATCATAGCACTTTTCAATGAATCACACTTTTTATTCTGATAGAGAAGTTCCCAGTACCACGTCAAGTGATGGTAAGTCCTACATTTTACTCAGTTATTCGGATAACACCTTAGCATTTCTGTGCAATCAAACATTATCTCTACTGATCTCATATAATGAAATGCTGAACCATCAGCCTCAGTAACATGAATATTAATCACTCAAATGGCAGGTCCTCATACTGACTGGAAGGAGCCTCATCGTGGAGAAGCACAAACACGACCATCACACACTGCCAACTCTTCAACTGATGCTTCAAAATAAAAAAGAAGATTATAGCATTGTATCTGAGACATGTCTCTGGCTAATATTTCAGCATCTTCAGGCAATAAACCATCTCTTCTGCATCTTACACTCTTTCTCTTCTTGCCGCACCATGCATCCTCCTCTCATTTCACACCTTCTTCCTGCTCCACCACCGCTTCTCTTTCTTGTTCTTTCTCCACTTTCTGCGCAAGTTGGTTTGCTCTGGGAATTCACATCAGCTGTTAGAAAATATGCACAGTGCAGAAAATGTAATTTATTAAACCGTTCACACCGCTATGGATGTCGCGTTCAACGCTTGAACAATTGGGATCCCTTTTCTTTGTTTAGATGACTCTTTCGTCAGGTGTACAAGATTTTCGGAATTGCCGTTAACCAGTTACCACCTGGCCTAGCAAACAGGTTGTGGTGTTTGACTACGAAAGCAGACCACACTCTTACGCGTTCAGTAAAGAACACGAAACAGCCGCTTATGCCAGGTAGTGGTTACAACATACGAGAATTTGAGTTTCGGTGACAGAATTGGATCAACCTCACAGCTAGGCAAACACCCCCGAAAAACTGCATCGAGTGACCAAGACAACTATATACAGACAATATTGACTAACCTTCTCAAGAGAATACAAAAATAGCACAAGTAAATAGGGGAATAACAATGATACACAACTGATCAACTGTGGTAGCACAGGATACTACAATAGACAATTGGCGGTATTCAGGTTAGGAGCCGGTTGTATCGCGCCAAGAAATCATTTGGCGATACGATGACGTATTCACGATACCGGGGTTGTGATCACCGATATAGTGCGATCTGTAAGCAAGACAATATACTTGGGATATATTCTCATTTAGGAATAGGAGAAATAAACATAATAATTTTTAGGTAAAACAGGTCATTTAGAAACAAAACACCATATGCACAATTCTTAGCAAAAAGATAAATACATCATTTGCCATACATGCATCTATCTAATCTACAATATGGATATATCAACCCGCAACACACACAATGGCTGAGTCTTGCCACACGTAGTTGCACTGCTGGTCAGCATTGTCCTGATAACATTTCCCACAACACAGACAATTCAGAACCCATCTTTTTGGTGCTCAGTACCTGAGTATACACGGCACCAGGCAAGAACACAAGATTAAGGGCATTGCAGGAGTCCGATATGACCACTAACAACGAACCATGAGGGGCGATATCGAATTTGCTACTCGTTGAGAAATATCTTATATCATTAGATGCGCTCCCTTTACACAGAGTGCACGCGTGATCGCGAAAGTGACACAGCAAGACGAATAAGCGACCCGCGCGTCATTCAATGCTCGAATTAAAGGGATAAACCAATTGATACAGCAGTCCTGCATACTGGTTGGAACAATTTATGCTAATATTAGAATGTATTGAGGAGAGTAGCGCAGGAGCTCTGGACAAACTTGCGTGTAGAGGAGCGACAACATGGCATGGGTGAAGAGAGGTGCTACTTGTATATTGGTATCGGGATATATAATTGTGTTGCAAGAAACATTGTGCTGCTTCTTGTGGTGGATACAGATAAGGTTTAAGTAGGGCTTTAGGTGGGCAATGGGTAGGTCTAAACGAGAATAGGTATCCCACATAATTCGATTTTTACATGTTGTTTGGACATAAATGTGTGTCAGCAGTGTGTGTAGAAAGGTTTTCTCGGGTCCTAAAATCTGTACCCGACCCAAATCACTTCTTACCCGAACCCGACGGGTGATAGATTTATGCAATTGGTTTTAAAGAAAAACCCGAACCGAGACAGACCCGATGAAATTAGACCCGAGTCTGACCCGACTGCATTTATTTTCGAACCCGACTGGACCTGAACGTAAACGGCATTGACGTGTGCACAGCCTGCAGACACCTCGACCGCCCCCCCCCAGATCAGTCAGGGAAAAAGCCCGGTGTCTGTGTCTGACTTTGGCCTCTTCTCCCATTACTTTGATTTACTTTACATTATAAATTTATATTAGGTTACATTTTATTGTGGACTGCCTGAGGATACAAAGGTCTTTCTGCGCTCCCAGCTTTCAATGTGACCAGTGGAATTGAAAAATAAACGTGATTAGTTGATTAAAAAAAGTCGAAATCGACTCGCCTAACCTGGATGCGCTGTTGTCTGAGAACTGATCTCCGCGCGAAGGGTTCTGCATCACAAAAACAGAAACAGACATGCTGATGAAGCATAATGACGCGACATGTGAATAAGTTCCGATGGATACTCATATCTATAAGATGATGTCGTGTGAGAGGATTACGAACGTATGCTTCTTTTCTTTGATGGCGTGCCTCTCTTAACACGGAAAGTGAAAAGTAAACTATGAATTCGGGGATAGGTTAACAGAATTGGGTCTACATTGGGTCCATTTGGGAAAAACCTGTTTTTTTAATTACCCGAGACCAGGGCAGACTAATACCGATACCCGACCCGGGTACGACCAGGTACTGTCGAAAAGTTTTGGACCCGAACTTCCGCGCGGGTCTCGGGTTCAGACTCAGTTTTCGGATCACAACGCCTGGACCCGTGAAGGAGCCGCGTAAGTGTACGCAACACCCTATGATGATACAATATTTTTAATCACCATTAACAGCCGTTTTGATTTTCTGATGGTGAAACGCCGAACTTACAACTAAATAGTAATCAACAAGCAGTATGCGAAACAAATAAGTATGTTCTGAATCCTTGTATTCGTAAAAGAGTAGGCAAGATTGATGGTGATCAGGGGAGTTCCTCGAGTAGGCAAGGACGGCCGAGGGCAGTGCCTCCTCACAAAAACTCTATTTATTAAGTACCACTGTCTCCACCCAGGCGACCCCAGAGGGTAAAGCTATGCAGAGGATTGGTCTTCCCCTGAGCCCATTGAACTTTTAACGGAGGGGCCCTAAAGCCGTTACTGCAGTGGGCTGAGTGAGGTGTGGTATGAGACAAGTGTAGGGGGGGTATAAGGTCAGGCTATGAGGGACGGGATACTTTGCTCACAGTCACCGACGTGTCCATGTGTATGAGTTGGGCTATGATCGTGGTTCTGATTGGAGTGTATGATTCGTTGGGTGATAGAATGATGAAAATGATGGCATTAATGTGAAGACGGATTGAGACAGCATCTCTTGTGTTAGATTGATCCGGACCTCCACAAAACCTATATGAGCTGAATGCTAGAATTAGGAGAACCAGAGAATCAAAGAAGCAGAGAGTGCGTGGGGCAGAAACAGCATAGCGACCAGAAAGGGTTATGTTGACTAGTCGGTGAAGGACGGTATTCGATCAAGAACTAGAAACCATAAATGCAGAAAAAGGAGAAAACACACATCTTGTAGACGCACTACACAAAGGCAAAGGACCACATAAACGAGCGACAGGGACGAGAGGGTCTAAGGCATGCGTTTCAAATATCTAAATGAAATGGATGTGCTATTAGGTGGAAATCATGATATGGAGTTCCTAGTTGTAGGAACCTCAGAAGGGCTTCACATTCGTAGGTCTGAAATACTTAATGTGGAGGGGACACAATCCACCTGCACCAATCCAGCCAATCTCTGCAAGGTGGAACAAGCGGGCAAATAGGGAGAAGAACAGATTACACTGCTGTTTTTACAGTTCCTGTGTGAATCCGAAGCTGCAAGTCAAAGGAGACATGAAGAGTTGCTGACCGAGATGAGAGCTTCACAGATGTCCTTTGAAAATATGAGGGAATACCTAAATAAGATTAACGGACAATGAGTCAGTAAAATCATTTTTAAATATCTGCAGGGTTTTTTTTCTTCAGTTTTTACATCTTTATTTTGATGTTGCTGCTAATGTTTCTAAGAGGGACTGTATACATTTTTAGTTATATAGATTGATTGATTAGTACTTTATTAATCCCGAAGGAAATTCAGTTCATCCAGTAGCTTATTCACAAAACAACACACAAAAGTATAGATCGTACAATATAATATACACAAAGGTACAAAAGTTAAGAATAACAATTATGCATAAGGCCACACAGCCCACAGACAACAATCGCCATTAAAAGTACAAATGAATAAATAAATAGACCAGGATCAATACTTCATAATTATACAGAATGATAAACTACACCTCTCCCTCACTGGGAAGAATTGAATAGCCGTATGGCCTGGGGAATAAAAGACTTCCTCACTCTGTCCGTTGAACAGGATAGAGACAACAATCTACCACTAAACAAGCCCTGCTGGCAATAACTGACTGATAAAACATCACCAAAAGTCTCTGAAAAATGTTAAAGATGCCAGCCTCCTCGGAAAATATAGTCTGCTCTGCCCTTTCCTGTAGATGGAGTCAATGCATTCAGACCAGCCCAATTTATCATCAAGCAGGAGTCCCAGATATTTATATATATATTTATTTATAGGTCCTGACGACTTCTACATCAACCCCCTCACAATAGAGATTGATTGCAAGTGTGGTCTGAGCCTCCGAAAATCCACCACCATCTCTTTAGTCTTAGAGGTGTACAGATGTAGATGGTTAGCCCTGCACCAAGTCACAAAATCCTCCACTACACTCTTATACTCCTCCTCCTGACCATCCCTAATGACCCCCACAATTGCAGTATCGTTAGAGAACTTCTGCAGATGGCAGGACTCAGAATTATATTTGAAGTCTGAGGTGTAGAGTGTGAACAGAAAGGGGGATAACACAGTCCCCTGTGGTACGCCAGTGCTGCTGATCACCATGTCAGAAGAACAGTCACTTAACCAGACATACTGAGGATTCCCAGTGAGAAAGTCCTTTATCCACTTCACCAGATGTTGATCCACCCCCATATCAGTCAACTTTTCACTCAATACTAGGGGCTGTATAGTGTTATATGCGAGGGGCAAGTAAATCTGAACGCAACACCCTGAATCCTCGCCGTGAACAACGGACTACCACTCCGCCCGCTAGGTGCCAGACTGACTTGTAGTAGCGTCCGGCTTAGGACTGCTGCGCATGGGGGGTACAACAACTGCCACACCACAAAACATAGGCAACGCAGCAGAAAAAACACGTGCCATGCATAGCAAGTCCAAAAATAGTCCGCCTTCCACCCACATATCGATAAGACAATGATGTCCGCTCAAAGGAACCAGTAAGATCTAAGTGCTAAAATGATAGTACCTACATAGCTGCCCCGATGTGATTTTTGGATTGGACGAGATAACGTGGCTTGTTACCCTTCTCATGTGGATATCCGATGATTTAAAGGTCCAGTGCGATGGGAAATATGATTCATCACAGTCGCTCACTATCACTGTAAGCACGATCAGACCATAGAAGATAGAAAGATCGCAAAGCATGGTGAGGGAAAGATCTACGGGTATGTTGTTGTTGTGGGTGAAAAACTTTTGTATATTCAAAGAGGTAAGGGGTAAAACCTGTCAGAGTTGAACAAATGGGGAGCACAATTTACAAGACAACTTTTCCATGACAGAAAAGTGGGTAACACAATCAAATTGGAATTTTGATAAACCCATCCAAAAAACAAGAAACACAAAATGAATGCAACTTGAACTAGATATGGAGGAGTTGTAAAATAAGCAGGTTAAACTCACAGCTCATGCTGTATTTACTGACTGTGAATGGAGACGTCAATCATCAGCTGCACTTTCTTTGAATCCCCCGCCGCAACCATTCTTTGCCAAATGATAAGCACACTACTATATCATGATTTTATTTTCTGTTAGATTAGTGTTCACTACATAAAACTGGGGGGGGGGGCAGATTATATTATGACCGTTCATCATTGTAAATAGACATTTGATCTAGAGTGCAATAAATAAGAAAAATTAATCAGTTTAAAAAGGCTATTATTCACCACCCGTATGTGCTTTAAGTCTTCGACGTAGACCGCATTTTAATCTTTGTTTTGAGTAAATTACAGTTGATTCATGTGAAATATCCACTCCTGTACATCCTTTGCAACATCAGATACCGACGATCTTTGTCTTGTGGGAGAGACATGTAGCTAAGACGCGCGATGCGTGAGATAACAACAGATGTGGCCCCCCCCCCCCCAGGTAGTTAACGACATAGGTTGTTTGGGTGGATATAGTCAGGAAGCAAAGATGCTGACCCGTGCGCTGCTTCAAATGACAAGGCTTATCGCGATAGGGCGAGTGCGTCGTGGAATCGGTCGAGGTACGGCGACGCCCCCCCCAAAAAGGTGATTGACGGCTGAAATGGATGGCATACAGGGAAAGACGCTCGGAAGACAATGTTTTGTAAGAACGGTAAGGAGCGTGTGCGTTTGGTACTTTGTATGAAAGCATCTGAAGAAATTTGAGATGCACGCTAACAAGTAGCATGGCATATTTGGTAGAGCTAGCTACTCCAAAACTGCGAATTCAATGTTGTGCGGACTGCAAAAAGTGTTTGGTAGTCATTTGGAGACTGTGTATATTCTTGTAATTTAGGATGGGAAAGTGAACGGTCTGAACCAGCAGAAGCTTTCCAACACGACAGAGCGAATATCAGGAAAAAAAAAGAGATTCATACCTCAAAGGCCTTTTTGACAAAAGCGGTTTATGCTGTGGCCAATCTAGGGGTCATAAAAATAAAACTACACACCTTTTCCAAAAGTGATGGTATGTTCCATACAAGTCCACGGCTGGTCAGCATCGGTTCTACAACCTGATTCTTTGTTTTACCTTATAGTGATATATAGAATGGGACTGAGTCATTGTCCAAAGTCTTCATTTGTGTGTCAGATGGTACTGCACAAGAAAAAATGTAGAATGACAAACCTAAACAATTCGAGGAAAAAATTAAATCTGTTTATTTTAACTCTGACCATGAAATAACAGTCTAAAGACTGAGACAAAGTTCATTTTTGAGAGCCAATATAGTACAATTGAGTTTAAAAACACACAAAAAAGAAAAGAAGAAAGGAAAACAACAAGGAAAGCAAGAGATAGAAGAAAAGAGCAATGCAGGTGTCAAGAAAAGAAACAACCAGGTAAACTTGGTATATGAAAATGTACAACACACGCAGATTTAGAGTAAAGGAGCCAAACGGCGATGAGCGCTAACGTCAAAGCCTTTCGCGGCACGGTCATAGATCACGTGCTTTTCTCAAAAAACTGAACTCAGATGCCCACGATAACAAGTGGCTTCAAATGGGAAATGGGGTGGGCGTTTTTTGAGAAAATCATTCCGAAAGTTTGGTGATTGGAACATAAAACATCACTAGTAATATAAAGCCTGCACCCCTTATGGAGCAGCGTGCAGCTGAGGGTTTCGGCGACCAATTCGCGCGCTCACGCTCCATTGAAGTGACGGCCCATGTTGAACAAAATAACTATGATTTTACAAAAAAGTGCTAAAAATGAACAGAATAAGCATATCTGGTGTGTTTTAACAAGAATTGGAGTATGTGAGGAGAGAAAATGAAGAATCAAAAATATGTACTGAAGATTTACCCATTTTAACTTATAGATTGTGAATCCTGTTTTTTTCTTTCTTTTTCTTCTTACAAGTGTGTAATCTGAATTCTTGTTGTGGTTTTGGTATTTCTTACTTGCTTCTGAAGTGTTCAACTTTAGCAGGGTTTTGAATTCTCTTCTCATGTGTTGATTTGGGGTTAAAAGTTAGGAAAACAAGGTTAAGAAGCTTAGTACCAGAGACAAAGAACAATTCTGAGACTCAGAAGGTGGTATACATCTTTTATTTTCTGAAAACCACTGATCTGCATACCCTTAGGTAAAAGTTTATCGGTGTAATTCTCTATTCTTCATACATTTACATTGTTTATTTTTAAGTCATTCTATTAGTGTAAAAAATTAACTCAATCTCAAACTCAGTCCAGTATTTCATTGTTTTTTTTAATAGTAAATTCGTTCAATAAAGTTACACAATTTCTGGGAAAATATAAATAAGAATTGTTTCACATAGTTCAGCTTCACACTAAATGTTGAGTGATTTATTTGTACAAGGGAACAAAGTTCATCTACAATTGTTTTAAATTAGAGGAGACGCAAAAGCACAAAGTAGACCCAAAAGATTGCAAACACCCATTCAACTGACAGAGGACCACCTAGGGATTCATTGCTTTAAGGAAACCGCTTTTCAAATAACCCCACAGGAAAATTAAGCAAAAGGGTTAACAGGTATCGGCCGTTTGTCTACAACATTGTTGCAGTATATTTGGTATATTCAAAAATCTAACGCTCGCACTAAAGGATGTATCAGGGTCGTCAAAAGCACCCATTGCAATAGAGGATGAATAGAGGGTGTTTTACAGAAGGGAGATTTTAAACTATCTATTATAAAACTTATCAGATCATCAGAAAAATTACATGTCTAGAACAGGAGAAAGAAAAACCAACAACCTTCACCTGTTTTTAGGAAATCAAAAAGCATCGCGGTAGTAAATGAACTACTGTCTACCAAACCCGCAGAGAGCAGATGTTGAAAGTCGAAGAGGAAAACTACAAAGACCACAACATGCCTTTCAATATGTGTATTTGAAAATCAGAAGAATCTACCGACGAAACAAGGTAAAGAGGTGGAATAACAAGTGATAACAAATCGAGTTAAATGCACGTAAAAAAAAAAAAATTTTTACATAAAAAAAAAATGGTTGCAACTTTTTGGTTTAAAGATTAACTTAAAGTACACATTAAGCAACAATGGAAAAAAAACAACATCAATCCCTAAAGCGGCATATGATGGTTCCAGTATAACCATACGGAACTTCTGGAAAGTTCCAGGAAACGACTGTATATATCGTCCGCTTTGGTACGTCAACAGCGGATAGACTCCACGGCGCAACGAACACCAATTAACATATTAGTATATAAGGGTGGGCACAATGTACATTCACAGGCAAAAATAATGTAGAGGCACCATACATGTGAACCCACCATGAAAAACAACTGTACGAAATCAAGCAAATAACAGTGGCATCGGTTACTAGACCCACACTTATCATGCACACCGATTACAACCCCTACTGAAACAAGCATAAATGATACGGTGCTTTCAAGGTCACAAACTCTCATCAAACTGGGACGAAAGTAGCTGGATAACACTGTGCAAATTTACCGACGTTTTCTTTTGGGGTAGTGCTACTGTAAAAATTAGATGGAGTTCTTTTGACGCGACAATTACCAACCAACAACTTGTAGTTTTTATACATGGCGAGAACACAATTAGAAATCAATTTGACAGTGAGTCGCCGCGGGTACAGGTTTTTTAGCAGTATATGCGTGAAGGGCGCTCTTACAATGAAACACAGTTAAATGAGGAGTTTATAATTACTGTAGCTGATTTGTATCGCGCAAGCCTCGTGTTTAATACGAGCGTTAACAAGGTAGCAACTTCATTGAAATTATTTCATTAACAGAGTTGATTTGTGAAAGTAACTGTTGAGAGATGGAATTGTTTCGTTGATTACAACCTAGCGTCAAGTCTGCAATACACATGCTTCATGAAAACACACTGGTTTGCCTGTAGTGTCTTGCCTTAAGATACAATATACAATGCTGTCAAATAGTAACTCTTTTAGACACTTATGCTCCGTTTAATTTGCTTGTTTTACTCTTACTAGGAATTTAGGATCTGGGCTTGTAAGACTTATAATGACTTTTTGAGACATCACTGTTATAAGCAGACAAAGCTGCAAACTGTTCAACCACCCAAACCAGAATGCATGCATGCAGATCATTATAATTGTTAAAACACTTACTTGTTTATTTTTCCAATGTTGTCTAGTTGAATCTCATATAACTTCAAATTGAGTGAAATTGGTAAATTATGAGTTAAAGTAATGGATAAAACATGCTGCTCGTGACATCTAGTGGTTAGAAATGTTATCATTCCAAACAACATTATATGTTAATTAATAGCTAAAAATTTCAGCACTACAATAGTCAAAAATGGTAAACTGCGGTAAAAAAAACGAAAAACACTTGAAATAAAAGATTGATGTTTACTGAAATAAAACATTATTATTTTTAGATTTGATTGTTTGAAGTATTGCATAAAATATTAATAAAAAAATATAAATTTCACTTAAATAACATTGCCCCCACATTGTCAAATACTTGTACTTTATACAATACAAACGGCTTCAAAGCAGCAATCAGGAATCAGTAGTTTCAATTTTCACATGCAACTTTATTGTGATCAACATTGAGGAATGGAGATAATTCCAGCATGTAAATAAAGAGCATCAAAGCTGATCTGAAGAGAGTTTCGGTTCCCCGATCATCAACTCTTTCTTCACGTCAGAAATCCCTCGTTCTGCCAGAGCAGGCTGAAGCTGCTGATTGATTTGAGATTTCTGTACGTTCCCCTCTCTCACCTGTGACAGGAGCTGGAGGTTCGGACAGACTCAAACTTAAAGTTCATCTTCACAAAAGTCTTCCTGGAAAAAAGGACCTAAACGGGCACACGAGTGTGGAAAATTACAGAGAAGGAGAAAAAGCAATGATACGTTTAAATGCCAAATATCAAAACATGAAATGATATCGAGTCGACAATATCTGCTGAAGTTAAGTGAAAGCATCTGGCACTTAAAAGAGACATATATGCCATCTTTCTACAATATGTAATCGAGTCTTCAGGTGTCCCCAGAATGTGTCTGTGAAGTTCCAGCTCAAATTACTCCACAGATAATTTATTATATCAAAATTCCTTTTTTGAGTGGAAGCAGAAACACGCTGTTTTAGTTTCTTTAAATGGAAATGAGCTGCTGCTCCCAGCCCCTTTTCCAGAATAGAGCTGTGCCATCAGGGCTCGAACCTGCTGATTATCACTGTTTACGCTATCGAAACGAAATGTAATCGTGCGTTTTAAACCATATTAAATAAAAAACTTCTGATATACGGTTTTCTGAGCGCACACATCCGAGGCACGCGCACAGAAAGCGGCTGTCACACAGCTTGTGAGTACTAAACTGAGTTCTCATTCACACACAAGCTTACGTTAAACACACACAAGTTACAAAAAAAACAAGCTGGGAAATAAATCACATGTTACGCTTTAGATCTGTGTACGGGCTGGGCAGCAAATATCAGTAAATTAAATCAATAAATGACAATGCGATCTGTAGAGTCTGAGGCTGGGACGCCACAAGTGTTATGTGCCGTCGGTGCCAGCCAACACAGGAAACAGTTACGCATAGCATGCTCAAAAGTTCATCGATGGCAAGTAGACGCTGAAGCTACACAACGTCGTTGTCGCTTGCAAAATCAAAATAACGGCGCAGTGGGTGGAAACTTACAGATTAAAGGGGCGGTAATATTATAATGAGATCCCTTTGCCACGTCACCAAGGGAGCGAAATCAGATGCGATCGTTTTCTCAGACGCTTGCAGAAAATGGCTTACCAAAACAAAGTTACTTGGTTAGTCTTTTTCACGTTTCCTTGCTTGGTAGATGCACCGGGGACCTGATATAGCACTTAAAACCTGGAAATTCAGATTTTCATGATATGTCACCTTTAAAATAAACAGATCAGTGATATGTTGGGTAGTGCATCCTCAAAAAATATGAACAAAACTACACAAAGTAAAAACAAAACCAAAATACCTAGATGACATTAAATACAGGTTCACCTGCAATAGTCAAGCACAAATGTGTTTTACGCAGTAAATTATTGAAAGCTGAGCGTATGCAACTGTTGAAGTTTCACATGTTCAAAAACCATAAATATCCAAATTTCAACAATAGCGAAGGCGTTAATGGTTTCCCAAAACACTAAATCTGCCTGTTTGATCACACCTTCTTCATAGACCTCCACCTCACACAGAGCAAGAATCCTTGAATTTCCAGGAATGAAGAGATTCACGTATCGACCCTCCATATTGTTACATGTGTAAGTGGAGGAAACACCAGCTGGAAGGCTAGAAATCACAGCGCATCTAAAGAGAGACGGAGAAAACCTCATTTAGACTTCTAGTCTTTCTTCAAATGCGATTTCAGGGTTTATTTATGGATTTTAAGCCACTGAAAGAGGGTCTCACGTGGGATTGTTGTTGCCGTCGTTCTCCAAAGAGTTTCCGATGCGAATCTCCGCTCCGTTTATTCTCTCTGGACAGCAGTCTGGTAGGTTTGTGATGACAACTCTGCTTACTTTGTAAATATAACCCAGATCCACCCTCCACCATGGGTTAGTCTGAATATCGGTTGAAGAACACGCTGACCATGAATTTGTGAAACCAGGATTGAAATCAATGGCCCGTTGAGCAAACCAGTAGCCATCGGTTGACGACTGTGTGACGGTTCTTCCTGTTGCCAAATTACCTGTAAGAAATGGTTGTAGTCAGCTTATTTTATTCACTTTGAATGTTTTTGGGGAGGTTTTCTTAGGAATGCATTTCTATCAGATCTGCAAGAACTGGTCCATAGACTGTATAAAAATATGGACGTAGTGTCCGTGACGTCACCCTTAGGTTCCTGAAGAGGTTTTTGAAGCCTAAATTGGGCGGAGGCGGCTGTCGCCATCTTGGCAGAGCGCCACCGCGTGTGACTCCCAGATAATCGAAAATGGGCAAAAGGCGGGAGCTGGTTGCTGAAGCCACACCCACCTAGCTGGTGACAGCAGCGGCAATCCACCTGTCACTAAAGTGGCCACACCCGTAATTATGCAGAACTTTAACATTAATTAATTTAAACGGATGAGTTATAAAAAAATGTACCCCCCTCACAGCTGTCATGAAGGGCAAAATTAGCTATACACACCAAAATCAGTTTTGTACCAGGCTGTAAACATTTTTTTTTTTCTGCTGTAAAGTTGGGCATTTTTAACATGGGGAGTCTATGGGATTAACTCCCTTTTGCAGCCAGCCTCTAGCAGCCAGTCAATGAATTACAGTTTAAGTCACTTCCTCATTGGCTTCACAAGAGAGAGCGGGAGGTTACTGCTTGGTCGAGTCCTGACAAACGTCTTTTTTAAGAATATCTTCACTTGGGCGGGCTGTATCTGTAGCGCCTCTGAGCAGATATTCCCCACCAGGGGTGTCATGCACTTATTATTTTTGAGGGGGCCACGAGTGAAGGGGGGAGGCCTTGTCATGTGACACACAACAGCACAGCGAAGCCTCGTGTTCCAGGAGGACCGATATTTCGGCTGGGCCTCCTCTGGTCGAGTGCCCTGGAACGTGCGTTAATCCGTCCCTAGTCTTGTGTTCAAATAGCCTTCTAAAAGATTCTATTTCAGGCCGGTCCAGTCAAATTCGCCTGGAAAGGGTTTAGACCAGGTTGTTAAGCAGCTCTGAATTACCTGGAAAAATCACATAGACTGCCATTTCACAGAAAGTAACAGTCTTTGATGTTCCAGGAATATTCACAATCACATAGCGCCCCTCCATCCCAGGACACGAGAAGCTGTAGGTTGCTCCTGCTGGAATAGAAGAAACTACAGCACATCTGGAGAAAAAACAACAACAAAAAAAGTGAGTTTCTGTGATTTTGTTGCTCATTATTAGTACGACTCTTCACTATTATTATTAAGCAGCTAAACAAATGTGCAATTATTTGTCATGACAGGGAAGTTTTCATTTTTAATACAAATATATAAAACACCTTGTTTTGTCAGACATCTGGGCATTGTCATACTGTGTTTTATCATAAAATCATGTAAAATAAGTGCTGCAGTGCTGCAGAACTATGAACTATTACTACAACAAGAATAGCAATGTACAGTGAAAGAATTGCAAGATTTACTAGTCATTACTTTTATAAATAATTGCAACTGCATTAAAAAAATATTTTGACATGAAAATTCTAATATTTTTCTATTAATCTATTAGTCTGCATCGCTTGAACATCTGTTTTGAGAAATTATATTTTTCTACCATTCGAAAATGAATCCCGCATTCATGAGGGATGTACGTGTCACTCCCGAAATGTAGGGTATGTGGCCGTTAACAGCACAAAAAAAAAAACTTTTATTCCAATTCTGAAAGGATTCTATTTAGCCTAGAAAGTGCAGATAGTCGTTGCTTTAAAAAGGTGTACACTACTCGTGATCTCACAAAGTTCTTTTATAATCAATGAACCTCTTATTTACATCATGTTACAGTGAGAGGATTCATGAGCGTGCAGGGGAAAAAAATCGAAAGTTGAGTTCGGACAAAACTCTTCTGTTTAATTTGCGCTTGCAGTGGTTCATACAGCTCTGTATGTTCACAATGGAGCGGTTCATAGAGTTTTATTTTGAACTTGGACTCAAGTATAAAGAAATAGTCAGTGCTTAGTTCAAGGAACGGTTTTGGGACATTCTAAAATGCTTAATGTGGCTTAATGGGCTCCATACAAATGCACACTGGAGCCTTCACTAAATCTGCTTGGCCAATATGGATGTATGGAAAATGGATGAGTGGCTTGAGACGGTGAGAAAAGTGTCAGTTGCGTGAGAGTTGGCGGATCTGCGGTAATGTGATCACTGGAGGCGAATTGCCTGTGTGACACGAGCTACCATTTTAGAAAGATATAACATCAATTGTCTGATCATTAGGTAGGTAAACCAGCGTTTCCTCCACCGATTATTGCCATGCAAAAAGAAAAAAGAAAAAGAAGAAAAAAAAACTATTTACCTGATCTTTGAATGGGAGTTGTACAGTCTTTATTGAATGTGATGGAGTAAAAAAGCCATGTACTGTGAAATATTAGCGTGAAAGTCTTTGTTTTGCAATAAACATAGCCTACAACATGACCAACAAACAAATTACTCTTATGATCTGCTTCTTTTTAGTTAAAAACACACAAGCCTAATCTGATTCGGGAACAAATGACTTGTAAAAAAAAAAACGAGAGTGACCAGTTGGAATCACTGAAACAACATCCCACTCACTTACTGAACTGCAAATACCACTATTAACATAGTCTAAACACCTGCAAATAGTCCGTATATGAAGCACACACACACATACATATGTATGCATGAAGATACCAAAAATCTGCATATAAGAATATATCAGAGAGACTCACACTGGGTTGCTGAAAACATCTGAAGAATCGTTTCCAATCCGAATCTCTGCCCCATCTATCCAGTTTACACAGCAGATGAGTCTATTAGTGATGGTCACTCTGTTCACACTGTACGTCTTCTTCAGATCCAGCTTCCACCACGGGTCACTTTGTTCTTCTGTACGAGTACAGACGTAGCTCAACCCATCCAGAGCGTTTTGGGCACGCCAGTCATGATTTAAGCTGTAAAATGTTGTCGATTGATTGGCTGTTCCCCAACTTGCTATGTTCACACTAAATACGTTCAAGAGAAAACCTTACTTACAATTACAATTGTGAGCCTGGAGCACAAAAGCAGTGTTGAGTCGCTGGGGTATATTTGTAGCAGTAGCCAACAATACATTGTATGGGTCAACATTATAAATTTCTCTTTTATGCCAAAAATCATTAGGATATTTAAGATCATGTTCCATGAAGATATTAGTAAATTTCCTATCGTAAATATATCAAAAAATAATTTTTGATTAGTAATATGCATTGCAGAACTTCATTTGGACAACTTTAAAGATGATTTTATCAATATTTAGATTCTTTTGCACCCTCAGATTCCAGATATTCAAAAATAATTTCCCGATCTAACAAAACTACATCAATGAAAAAGATTACTAATTCCGCTTTCAGATGTGTGTAACTCATTTCGAAGGTTTTGTGCTCCAGGGTCACATTTATGTATAGCCCTGCTTGGCTATTTAAGTTAATTGGTTTTAATCATGTCTGAAAATATTTCACAGCAGCACAAACTCCCTAACAACAGATGTAGTAGTGTTTACTTCACAAAATCTCACCTTCACTTTCTGCTTTCGTCTGAACTGAGAAAAATCCTTGAAATGAGAAACACAGAATGATGCTCATTATTTAGCAACTTAAATGGATTGTTCTTATGAGCATAAACTTATATATATATATACATGTATATGTGGGTAAAATTGAGTATAATCTCTAAAATCATATATTAGTGTCTTATATAATTTAGCTTTGTCAAGTCAAATTATTTTGTTTAAGGGTGTCTAGATAACATGAACCAACAACAACACATTCAATTATAGTTTAGGGTCTTCTGTGTTTATTAAGTGCTTCTCTGTCTGAAAGATGAAGCTGAAAACAGACTGTAGCTCATTAAGATACGAGACATATCTTACCCAGTAAAGACAACAGACTCTTGTAGAAAACTCTCATGTTCATTTCAGGCGATTCGTGATTCTTTCTGCTTTTGTTTGAGGAGGTTTGAATGAATGTTGTTCCTGGGAGAAATATATTAGTTCAGGTTATACATCAGAGTCACATGATCCTAGCTCTCCTCCCACTTTCCTTTCGGTCTGGAGCTGGGGAAAAAAAAGTTTACACACACACAACAACAAAAAATAAAATAATAATAATAATTATTATTGTATTTTCTTAAACATTTCGTTTAGCAACAAAACAAGAAACGTGAACACTCTTTTCACTGAAAATAATGATAATTGTAAACTTCAGTTTAGGAGTATGCGATCAAAAATCGTAAGTGATATTATAAATTGTACATTATCTCTTTGCGGTCAATTTTATGTAAGCAAGTCAAAGAATGAATAATTCATGTTGGACATGCTACATTGATATCAGGTTGGTCCAACAATAGCACACTCCACCCGAAAACCTGGGGGGGATTGGTTTGTCCCTCAGTTTTCGTTCAGGAGATGGTGGCAATCTTCCTGAACTACATAAGATTTGTATTCACTTTTGTATTAAGGCAGTGGCAGCAAAGTACTTAAAACTCTGTGTTATTCTGTGTCGTTCTAATCCTGTTGACCCCGTGTTGGGCAGTAACGCAGTACTTAGTAACGCTTCACTGTAATTTGATTACTTTTTTAGTTACAGATGAACTGAATTGTAGACATTATGAGATTCATCATGCATATATTCATTGTGTCATAAACTGTCGATGAACTGAGATGTCATCTTTTTAGAGATTATAAAAGCAGCGCATATTGCTGGCATTCTGCCATTCCAAACCATGCATGCAGCAGCCGCTTGTTTTAGTTAAAAATAACAGTGTTCTGTGAGTGTTGATGCTTTAATAACAAATATTTTATTGGGAGCGTTTATGCTGGGATTTCATGTAAATTTCATGGATGTAGCCACCGAAAAAAGTAATGTAACTAGTAATGTTACTAATTACTTTTGAAATGAAGTAATCAGAACAGTAACATGATTATTTTAAAAGGAGTAATCAGTAATTTAATTAATTTTTCAGAGTAACTTGCCCAACACTGGTATGACCTTCTTTCAGTGAAGCACCAAGGATGAGTTTTTGAAGTGAATTTTCTTTTAAATAAGGGTGCCACAGAAGAGGTTTATATGACAGTTTTCCTAACCTTTATCTGGCGTAGGCCTACTGCACGTTGTTCCCATCTTGTGTGTTGCACCAGCCATGTTTAAATTGGTCTTTTCTTTCCCATCTTACAGACTTCTCAAGATCAACACACATTTGTATTTTGTTGTTTTATGCATGGAGGCTGCCTGTCAGAGCTTCCACAAACACCGTCCTGCATCTGGTTTCTAGATGACGCAAAACTATCTTTAAAATGTGAATATTCACATTAGGAGTTGATATAGCAATGCAGTAAATCTTTGCCATTTGCATCTGCATCTACTGCTGTTCACTTCTTAGAATGTCGCTTGTTTTTCTTGTTCACAGCAAGTTTTCTTTGAGTCGTTTGCTTAAAGCATGTTCCAGAAACCATGAATGTAAATGTGAAAGTAAATGTAAATGTTCCGAAAGTGTTTATTCAGAAGAGCACGAACATGTGAGGAAGCGCACCACGACTGCATCTGTACTGGCGACTTGGGGTTTGAAAGCAACCAGGTCATCATCACGTCTTTTACATTTTTAATGTTCAAACTTCACCTACATTAATCTGCCACAAATCTGACTTGGTTAGATCATGCCTCCACACCAGATAATTAAGATCCAGCCCCGGACGCCAGATCCCATCAGAAAATATCTGATACCAAGACCTGGGTTGCTTCAGTCATACCGCATACCAGCATCAGTTAGGGGAAATGTGTGTCTCTGACTGTTGTAGTATTATCTAAAAGGTATGAACAACATTCAGTTGCAATCACTTGGCATGCTTCACTTTGTGATTAGGTACAATTGGATTTTCAAAAAACTCACTGTGAAAACATATTCTTTACCATTTCATATTGCATGTGCTTTTACCTTTTCTAACTTGGACACTTTTGGCCATTTGTCATCTTTAGCATCTCTTGGCGTCTCAGCAACAGGGTTTCCGTGCCCTAGTATTTACTCAAGTTGTGCGACAGGTTTATCAATTTGAAACTAGAATGTGCACCATTCAAAATCAAATCAGATAGTGTTAATGTATATTTAAATTTTTATATGTTTAGAATATCTAAAATTACTCAATTATAATTAATTATTATATAGATGACTTAATATAATTTATTAGTATATATATTTGACATTTGACAAAGTCTTATGATTTCCATTTTCCGTTTCCAAGGGTAATTAATAAGCGGTTTTCAGCAACTTAAAAACATGAAAGTATGAGGATTATTTTATTTAGGTTTTTTTTTTAGCTTTTAAACACCTGGTTTATTCACAATGGTCAATTCCAGATCAAAGCTGATGGATAATAACACACACACACACGCACGCACGCATACACACAAAATATCATGATGTACTAATGTAATTAGTGCTAGTGCCAGTAAGAATACAATTACATGGAAATAATTTTGAAATTGTGATCTCCTCCATACACAAAGCAATGGTGTCAAAGCATAAAAATATGGTGATGTATACACATTTTCAAGGCCTCTTGTATTTCCAACTATGGTTTTTGAAGGAATGTTTTTTTTTTTTTTTAATACACAGATATTAAAAACTGTTAAGTGCCCATATTTATCCATAAGGTTTTTTTTCAGATTAATTTGAACACTGCAACCTCAAAGATGTACATGCATATTCATTCAGTTTGTGCAGATAATACAAATGGTTACATCAGGACATTGTACAGTTTTGTTTTCAATATAATGGTTTCGAAATTTAAAAACACACTAGCTGATATGCTTGTGAACTCATAACACACTAAAGAATTAATATTAAATTGATGCGTGGTAGCCAAGTATGGAGCGATCAGAGATATTCAAGATGTTAAAGCCAGTCTGGAATTCACACTAAATAAAGTGGATGGATTGATGATTGGATATAAGGATTTAGAGGTTAAGATAAAGCAGTTTGAAAAGGATATCATCAAATCAAAGGAGGAATTGGATGGATCTCGTCAAACTGGATTATGTCGAAAATCAGACGAGGAGGACAAATATTATAGTGGATGGGATCACTGATGAAAACTGGATGAAATCGGAGGTGAAAGTTCGGGAAATTCTCTCAAGTAAATTGGGACTAGATGACTCAAAAATGGAAAAATATACAGACTATAATGTCTTCAGCCAAGAAGCTAAAGGGTACAAATATTTTTATTAATGAAGGCTTTTCTGAGGCTCTTTAGTTGAGAAGAAAGGAACTACTGCCTAAATGAAGAGCTGCACGTGATTGAGGTGAAAGAGCCATCTCGAAATATGAGTTAGTCATCGTGCCCAGAACTGGAAATATTCGAACATAGACTGTGCAAATGTAGAATTATTTTGTAACTATTACCATCTCTTTGATCAAGGTTGTCAAAGAAAGGAGTAATTATTGCACATCTAAATATATGTAGCCTAAGGAATAAAACTCATGAATATGTGTGTTTCAGATAACGAGACACATCTAGACCCAGCTATGAGTAATCTTGTGCTCATGATTAATGGCTATACATTGTTTAGGAAGGATCGGGATAAATATGGCGGTGGAGCAGCTTTTTATATTAAGGAACATTTGGAGTGATTTTAAGGAAAGACCTAATGAACAGTTATATTGAAGCCATTTGGCTTGAGATTTCTATTCCACAATGCAAACCAATTTTAGTTGGTTGTTGTTATCGGCCTCCTAGTGCTAATGTGCAGTTATTTGGATAGCATATGTGAACATAGGATAGCGTGAACAGAAGAAAATAGACATATTCTTATTGGTGATTTAATATGACTGGATTTCAAAAACTGCTCCATGACAAAAAAGTGAAATCAATGGCTGATTGTTTTTAATCTTACACAGAGGACTAACGACAAGAATAGCACGAAGGTTAATATGTTAGTACTTTAGGGGCATTGAACCTAGGTGACTTGTTTCTTCAGTAGAACACAAACGGCGATTTTTAACACAAACCGTTGCAGTCTGTCAGTCTTGGGAATGATGAATGGGAATCACGGCTTTGAGAGTCAAAAAAACATACACAAAACCAAATTAAACCATGCGGCTCATGACGATACATTGATGTGAAAAGACAAAACAATCAGTCCGTGCAAGAAACCACAGCTATTTAATAATTTTTTTACTCTTATACACTGCAATGTCCAACCAGCCGGCAGCGGTGACGTGTGTTCGTGCTCTTTTTATGACATAGTAGAATTAGCATGTAATAAGTAGATGTCTCATTTAGGGATATCTACTTATATGTATCTATGTCTACTATGCCAGAGCACGTACTCGCGCCGAATGTTGGACATTGCAGTGCATCAGAGGTAAAAAAAACAATATAAATACTGTTCAGTTCTTGCACAGACCGATCGTTTCGTGTATTTACACATCAATGTATCGTCATGAGCAGCAGGGTTTAATTTGGTTTTGTTTGTGTATGTCTTTTGACTCCCATTTACTTCCGTTATATGACTGACAGACTGCAACGATTTGAGTTAAAAATCTCCGTTTGTGTTCTACTGAAGAAACAAAGTCAGCCACATCTTGGATGCCCTGGGGCGTAAGCAGATAAACATCCATTTTTCATTTTTGGGTGAACTATCCACTTTAAAAAAAGCCGGTAAGCTCTCGTTCTGGGAGTGAAGGTTTCCTACAAAGACGTAAAAGCTCATGCTTAAACACCCCGTAGGTACACTCAATGCGTGTGTAGAACTAACTCGTCACGGGCTGTTCCCGAAACCAATTCGCACCTTGTTGTTTGAATCACTTTAGCTAGCAATATATATAACAATATGGGACGGTTAGTTGAGGACATCACGTGCACGTGGTGGAGGCAAGTATGATTTGAACCATGGTAATGCACTTCCATTAATGCCAACAAAGTTTTTTAGTCTATTCAAAAGAATGTTGTGGTCGATAGTGTCAAATGCAGCACTAAGATCCAATAGAACTAGTAGAGAGATACAACCACGATCTGATGATAAGAGCAAATCATTTGTAACTCTAATGAGAGCCGTCTCAGTACTGTGATACAGTCTTCCTGACTGGAAATCCACAAAGATAACATTTCTTTCTAAAAAAGGAACATAGTTGTGAGGATACTGCCTTTTCTAGTACTTTTGATCGACCTGTAATTGAGTAATTCTCTAGGATCAAGTTGTGATTTTTTAACAAGCGGTTTAATAATAGCCAACTTAAAAGTTTTCGGTACATATCCTAATGACAAAGATCCTCTTCTTAATATCATTAATTCATCTTTGATGTCTGGAAGCATCTCTTTCAGTAGCTTAGTCGGTATAGGGTCTAACATACATGTTGATTTTGATGATTTAACAAGTTTAGACAATTCTTCCATAATGTCATTACTGCTGTGCTGTTTGGAAACATCTGGGGTTGAAGCTTTATTTCTCATTAAATTTAGCCACTGTATCAGTTTGTTTTCTTTTAAGAGGGTTGAAAAATAATCAGATCTAGATGTTTTTAAGGCTTTTCTGTACGCAATCGTGCATTCATTAGTAGGGATGGTCGCTTCTTGAACGATTCGTTCATTTGAGACGAATCTTTAATGGCAATCGGCAAGGAACGAAGTCGTCTCGGGGAGTGATTAGTTCCAGTCGCGCATGCGCAACACCCTATAGGTTCTGTACTGGAATTAGTCAAGTAGTTCACCTGTTTCGCGTCTTTCGAGTCATTCGTTCATCACGTGACAGACCCATAAGCTTAACCTATGCAGTCTGAGCCGGAAAGAGACTTAATAATAATAACCAACTCTTTATTTCCTTTGTTACAACATTCAGTGTTATGGAAAAGAACCATCATGACAGAAATTCACACATTAATAAACTGTAAGAAGTATACATGAGACTATATAATGATCTGACCAAAACAAACGCGCCACTCTCTTCATTGCTCCGCCTCCAAAGCTCTCCCTCCAATCCTAACCGCTGTGCTCTGAGTCGGCCTCAAATCCCAATCACTGGCATTGCGAGGCACGCACACTAACAAGTACACTAAACAGTAAACACTGCATTCTCTAGCAGTCATCAGTGTGCACTTCTCTCACTAGCTAGCCTACATTACACACAAAATTCAAGGGTGGATGTCTAATTATCGTAGCAGAAGCGCAACAAAGATAAGCTTTCACGAAAAATAACCCGAAAAGGTGCTATGAAACGAATGACAAAGGAAGCACAAAAGCGGAATACAGAGCAAGGAGTTCATTGTTAGTTGCCAGCCAGACACATAGCAGCTTATAGAAAAACAAAATGACAACTCAAAAACCAGTATGTTAATCCCATAGGTTGAAAAGTTAAGTGGGTTGCGTAGTAATCACACACGCACACTCGCATGCTCACACAAACACAACACAGCCCACACACACACACACACACACACACCATTCAGACAGCACACAATGTTGGTGCACACTGAATCTGTATAGATTTTTTTTTGTATCTAATGTTGATAGACACGCACCAGACTGTTTCCACTTGGCGAGCAGTAAAAGTGGCAGGGACAGTAGAAGTTGAGCTGGTCAAACAGATATGTCCCGCCTTTGGGCGCCCCTACACCACAATCCTCAGAAAGGGAGGACTGATAACTGTGTGCATCCTATAGAAAAGGGCTAGTGAAAATTAGGTCATGTAACATTTTATACTTCTCTTTGTTAAGATCTCAAATCAAATACACACGCACTGAGACATTTTAAAGGTGGGGTAAGCGATTTCTCAAAAACGCTTTAGAAAACTGATGCGGGCCGAATAGCAAAACAAACTTGTAACCAATCAGCAATAAGGGGCGTGTCTACTAATGATGTGGAGAAGAGAGCGTTCATGCACCAGGATGGACATAGCGAGCCGAGCTGGACGACAGAAAGATTAGTGATGGCAGATAAAAAACAAAGGCTTTAAAGGGTTAGTTCACCCAAAAAAATAAAATTAGCTTGTGTTTATAACCTCGCAAGCAATCCTAGGTGTATATGACTTTCTTCCTTCAGAACGAATCCAGTCAGAGTTATATAAAAATTGTCTTTGATCTTTCAAGCGGTTTAATGGCACTCGGCGGGTGTTGCAGTTCAGTTTGTAACAGTCCACAAGATGTCAAATAAAGTGTGTGCATCCATAATAAAAAAAAAAGTGTCTCACACGGCTCCGGTGGGTGAACAAAGGTCTTCTGTAGCGAATCGATGTGTTTTTTGTAAGAAAAATATCCATATTTCAAAACGTAATAAAAACTTTTCTCTCGCTGCCTGTCATACACTGAAAGCAGTTTCGCCGTGGATGACGTAAGACGCGCAGGTGTTGCTTGATTAGTGACGAATGCGGAGAGAGAACAAAACAAAACGCCGGTCACGAATTAGAAGTACAAACCGAAGATTTGCAAAGAAAAATGTTGGAGGATTTCGATATAAAACAAGAGGAGACTGGTTTTCCTTTGATAAAATAAGGAAACTTTGCTTTCTTATACACAAACTGCGGAGACTAGAATTATCTCCGAGGCCCGGCACAACTCGCGCGCCTGCGCAAGACAAACAGACTCAATCTCTACAGACCAATTCACAGCCAGGGAAGCACGGAAAGCGGCAGGACTAGCGAAGATAGATAACGGGGAAAAGTGAGAGAACAGTGTTGGTACGTTTTGAACATGGATATGTTTCACAAAAAACTCACCGGATTCGCCACAGGGGGCCTTTATTCATCCCCTGGAGCCGTCTGCTGCACATTTTATTATGAATGCGCGAGCTTTATTTGACAACTTGTGGACTATTCAACTGCAACACCCGCTGACTGCAACGATACACAAGATAAGCAAAAAGTTAGGACCTGTGTAAATATGGGATCAGCTTTGCAGCGCTGGAGAGAACTCAAGGAGTGTAGGCCTGCGATCGGACGCCGAGGTTGTTTTGTTTCTTCTCGATAGGTGAGTAACACCTTGTTTGCGCCGCAACAGCTAAAGTCTTTCTAGTACACTGGACGTGACAAAGCGACCTTTGCAAATCATTTGAATTTTGTGTCAGCATGTCATAAATAGAACACGGCAGCAGTTTTCTGTCGGGGTTTGTCGTGTCGTTGCCGGAATCCTAGTGGTCTGTAGACCTAGATAGTATATTAGGCTATTATCTATGGTGTAGACAGCATCTCTGATTATAATGAGTTCTATAGTATTGTCGCGCCGCGCCGCTCGCGTCCGGTGTAGACACGGCGTAACATTAGTTTTGCTTTGTTTCACAGAAACTAATCGTTTTGGTGATTTGAAATGTTAACATTGGCTACCAGAAATAGCTTACCCCAACTTTAAGGTCAGTAGCGTAAGTTGAGGAGGACGGGGTTAGTCAGACACTTTTTATCTTTTGCTGACTATCTTTGGTGGAACAAATATTAACATACCCCAACTAGGTGCTAATTAAACCTTAAATTCTTAGTTGAAAACAATATTGTCAGCAAATATTTAATGACTTTGGTTAATTAATGATGAAATGTATGTTGTCTATTTGTGCAAACCAAACAAATCATATTAAGATTGGTTGACAGTTAACAGATTGTGTGATTGGTTGGGACCATGTTAAAAACACAGAAAGAAATGACATTGTTTATTTTAAACCAGGACAACGGAACTCAACATCTTATATCATTATTAATATATTATATTAATAAGATTATGATTAATGTGATTGTTTAATGATTAATTTGTTAATTATTTAATCAGTATGATTTGGATCGGTATGAAGTTTGTTTGTATCCATGTGCTTGGGTGAACAGATGGCCAGTCTATCGCAGGAATGTAAAGATACCCCATGACTATTAACCAAAACTAAAATATAATAGAAGACCAACCTCAGTCTCCCCAACATTTATACATTTCAAGTTAAATGCGTTTAGATGTACTGTAATTAAGTGAAGTAAAACGTTTTTTCATATATCACAAGAACTAACCAGATGACGGCTGGGTATGTCCAATGTTATGAATTTCTTGAAGGAAGTCTTGCACAACAGCCATCATTTCTTCCGCAGTGTCCACTTCAACGAGTCTTCCGCTCGCCCACTGCAGAACCTCTAACCATTGGTCGGTAATATCTATTAAAAACAGAAAGAGTGAAAGTCGTGTCTGAAAGCTCTATACCAGGGGTGTCCAAACTCGGTCCTGGAGGGCCGATGTCCTGTAGAGTTTTGCTCCAACCTGCCTCAACACACCTGCCTGGAAGTTTCTAGTATGCTTAATAAGAGCTTGATTAGCTGGTTCAGGTGTGTTTGATTAGGGTTGGAGCTAAACTCTGCAGGACACTGGCCCTCCAGGACCGAGTTTGGGCACCCCTGCTCTATACATTCAACAATATTATTGATCTGACTGTACTGACGGTGCTGTATGAAACTGAACTAAGCTGACATCACTATCTGAAAAACCAAACAATATGAACAAGTATTGAATTAATAATACAACTGATCAGCACTGAACTGACAGCTAAAAAATGGAACAAATATAACTTTGCTATTTTCTTGTTTATTACTGTGAAGCTGCTTTGAAACAACCTGTATTGCGCTATATAAATGACAGTGACGACTTGAATCCGTGGGCGGGCGGTGCCCTATGCCGCCCATCAGCGCGTACCTTATGACTTACCTTGAAATTATGGACTGAATAGTATCCTCTTCCACATTGTCTGATAGACACAAGTGAGCGCATTCCTGAAAAATTTGCTTGCAATTGTTCACAATTTCTATACTCCATTCGTAACACGACATCATTATCATGTGACCATAGATAGCGCTGACAAGAGACCACGTACTATGGTACGTATGATGGCACGTCACATTTATATGCATTATTCATTAATGACATGTCCTTAGGTAGATATTTACATCACTATTATATTGTTACGTGGCTGACAAGACGTGAGACGTGCGGATCCATATGCAACGCTTTATTTAAAAGACAGAGACGTGGTCATGAAACAGGCATCGGTCAGATAAAGGCAGACAGGTATATGGTGGGCAAAACACAAGAATAGTCTAGGGCTAGCGCAGGTCGACGATCGACAGACAGAATCAAAAGGGGCAAGACAAAAAGGGTGAATCCAGGGAACCAGGCGAAGAACAGAAACCGAGAAGGCTAAGGCTAAGGCTAAGGATAAAGGCGTGAAACGAATGAGGGCTCTGTAGAGTAGCTATCACTATGAGAGTGATAAACGCTATACAATACTTGGCAGAGGGAAGGGATCAGATTGAGTGTTAAATAGTGAGGGAGTGATTTGAAACAGCTGGGTGCAATCAGTGTTAACAGCTATGTGCAATCCGTGCTGAGTGCAATCATGTGCAAAGAATGATGGGAAATGTAGTCCGGGGTGATGCGCAACAGTGTGTAGTGCGAGAGTCAATAAAATGGAAAGGGTGACCTCTGGTGGCTAGCAGATGGAAGTTCATGGACCGGATTCGTGAATATATCGTTTAAATACATTTTATGCAAATTTTCAAAGTCTTTGCCATGCAATTGGCCAAAACACTTAAGGTCGTACATGAAATAATGGTTAGACGCAAATACGCGCCACACGTTATATAGGTCTGTACACGTAAGTCTTCTAAAAAAAATATCTGTCTTTACGGACCATTCAATATTTCCATGGGAGAGGAAACTTAAGAACCGTGAGGGTCCTCTAGAGGGGTTCGGCATAGTGGCGGGGGAAGAACGACCCTTCGGAGGCAACAGGGAGGTGACCGGTGTTGAAGCATACTATAAAAACACGACCATGAGGGCTTTCGCGGATAACCGCCAAATCGCATATACCGCTATTGACAGGCAAAACCGCAGAGGGACCCAGAGGAATGCAAAGAACAAACAGCAACGCGATTTTTGCGTGTTTTCTTTTTCATATGGTTATGCCCTTCTCGTTTTACACTTAGTGCATGTGTAATGAATATTAAATAAGTTAGTAATGATAACAATGTGTACAATGCTGATTTGTAGAGGCTCTGTAGATTTGCACTTAAGCCTAAACAGACAGTGAATGAGAGGGAGATCGACTGAGCTCGTGCGATTACTTGCGTCTGTCCTCCAAGCCGAGTCATATATATTTGAGAAAATAGGTTGTCATGTCCAAGGAAAGCAAAATCTCTGTCTTAACATCGACGCATAGCTGGTCAGCTGAGCTTCTAAAGTGGCGCTCAAAGTTAAAATGATTTCAACAGCGTGTTTCATTAAGTCTCTTTGAATGAATTAATCAGCATTTTTGAACGTGTAGTTGAATGAACTATTTAAAGACTCACTCAAAGACAGTCCATTTCCACCACCTTGTGGCGCAACACTGTAACTGCACTGACTGACAGCCCGTCTAGAACGCGCGCAGGTGGAAATATCAATAGAAAGTCTCGTCCAGTCAGATTAGAAAATCAGATTACAAATAGGCTAACAGTATACATATAGGCTAACGATAGCCTAAAGATCTTATTGTCAGGTTTATGTTCTGTTATGTGGACTGTTATTCTCTTCTGTTTACTTCCTGTTTCAACAATATTTAGTTTCGGTTTCATTGGTTTCTGAATATGACCTTGTTAGTTATATCGTAACACACACACACGATTATGATATCTATATAATATATGTGGTGTGTTGTGTGTATTATATATCTTAGCGAGCGCTAATACCGCATACCGTGCTATTGAGCCACTCAGAATTACCGCAAGGGAAATTTCCTCACCGCGACAGCCCTGACGACAATGATATTGGCCGGCGACAGCCTACGACGTAGAACACGTCATCCTCTTCTTCGTCTTCACTGACCGTTTGTTTATGTTAAAATATAGGACATTATTAATTCCAAGTGACATTACCTTTTGATACCTGCTTCTTAACTCTCTGCGAGGACAATGTGGACTTCGTGGAAAATGTATCCATTAAAAAAAGATGGGACAATACCGACTTTATTTGGACAAACTTGCTCCTCTGCATTACAACCTATAAGTACATTTTCTTCCAGGTGTTCAAAATATGTTGGTTGAAACTCTTTCCACACTGAAAGCAGGTGAAATGACTTCTACCCCGTGTCTTCCGAGTTCTTCTTTTTGAGGAAGTCTTTTCACTCCGCAAGCAGCTAAGATTGTTTCCTTCAGGTATGAACTCAGGTTGCTCTTCGTTTACATCATTCAGTTCCTCATTCTCCTCTCTCAGTGGCATCAGAGTTGAAACCAGACAAACAAGTTTAAACTCAGTTTAATTGCACAAAATTACAAATGCACGCATACTTTGAAAGCGCTTCACAAGATATATTCCAAGTCCTGTCATTAAACTCTAGATGCCGCAAACTGATGATATCACAGCGTTAACTACTTGGCACAAGCTGATTGGTTCATGTTGCATCTGCAGCCAATGAGCTTGCTCCTTTAATTAGCATTCACTAGAGCAGTCGCAGCTCGCTTTCAGAGTTCCTCTGAAAAATCAACGTCTAGATAAGTGAATTGTCTTTACTCCTTTTTCAGTGCATTACTGCATTCGACAGCTTTAAATTGCTTTTGCAAACATACTAAACTTCTAAAACCAAGCGCATATTATTCTGTACAAAGTGTTAAAAAAGTGAGCAAAAATAATCATTTTATGTATCTCATGATGGGTGGTGCGGTTCCCAAATTTGGCATGTCCCCATCAGAACATGGTGTTGATGAAGCCTACCAACTTTCATTAGGGGTTCAAGTGTGTAACGCCGAAACCCATTGTTTTTGTTAGGATTATTATTATTAATCTGCCCTAAAACTGATTGTGCAGCCCAAACTGTAAGGCCTAGAGAGCTGAAACTTGGCCAGATTGTAGTATTCCCCCAGTCTGCATCACAAGGACTAATCCTGATCGGCCTGATGGTGGCGCTACAGTGACCAAAATAAATGAGAAAAACAGCTATAAGTTTGGACCCGTTTGTCGTAGACTCGAGTGTCTTAAATCACTGGAATGGGCAAAGGGTTGAAATGATCACTTGTTTGTGCTTCGTGAACACTCTCGTCTTGCACGGTGGCACCATTGCGCTGCAAAGATGTACCGGGAGAAGCGCGATCATTAGACGACCGATCGGCAAATATTCCCCTTCAGAGTCAGAATCGGTGAATAACATTTGCAACACATCCTCACGGTACAACTTTTATTAGCCATTTGGTGATTTTCTCACAAATCTCACAATTTACTCGCACGCTACGAACTGCTTCCGCATCAATGACACGATCGCTCACTTGCTCTGCTATTTCCTCAAACACTTTGAATAGGAACGTGACGTAATTTTGGTCTAGAATCAAAGTACCTTCATGTCTGCCATCTAGTGGTAGGGAATAAAAATGAAATATTACACCACATTAGGAAAAAAAAGACAGCCTATTTGATTAAGTATGACGTCTTGTCGCAATTTTGCGACTTTGTCGCTAAGAGGGTTAACTGAACAATTATATTTTGGCAGTGGAAAAAGTGATGTTTTCTAGTAAGTGCAAATAATGATAAATTCTGTTTACACAAAAACAGCAGCATTTTCTTTAGCAACAGGTTGGGTGGCAGATATTTATACTTCAGTACTGTAGTACATTATAAAACAGTATGTAATAACATAGTGCGTGGAAAATTTCTATGTACTACATTTTTAAGAGAATGCCACTTTATGGGACCAAAAACCTTCATCACACATAAGCAACCTACAACACTGTGTTAAGGCGTTTTATTTCCACTTTTCAAATATTTACTTAATTTTTATTGAAAATAAATTTCTTTCTTATCTGGTATGTGATGGGAAAAGGAGAAGCACAAGTTTGACAAAAACCGGAATCGAACTCGGCACATATCTCGCATCTTGTACTCACTGCACCGCTGACACTACAAATAAACATGCGTCTTTTGCACTGCTGTTTATCACAGCCAGGGCCATTGTGGGCGGATAGGTTAAATAGCCTCTAACTACACTATTTTTTTTTTCCTTATGAAAATATGTTATTTAGAGATATATTATATTAATGCAAATTATTATTATTATGGAATATCTTTTGAAACCGACTTGAAACGAGTCATACTGTAATAAAGACGCTATTGAGATAAGGTGACGTCATTGGACTTTTGATATCGAAAACGTGCCGTACACGTTTAAAGAGAATTTATTCCTACGCACTTAACGACATATATTTTTCTAGATACACATGTATATACGCTACAATACACGTGTTACATTTATAAGACTAGTTCCCCCATCCAGTTCAATCAGGCCGGTTTAGAAGATGACAAAAGTAAAATGCGAGCGCGTGCGTTCTGGGACAAACACGATCCCAGCAGTGTACTTCAATGCACACATCGAATATGAGGCTATACTCCCTAAAGTTTTATCGTTATTCAGACAAAACTCATGGTTGTCATAAACCTGGGTCTGGAGATTAATAAAATGGCTCTTTTAACTTAACTGCCATAAAGGTTATAAAACACTTGAACCCCGGTAATTGCTGCTTGCATCTATCATTTTGATTGATTTTGAAAAGTCTGGCTAAAATACAGCCTCTGAACCAATTTTTGGTCAACATCATTAAGTTTGACATCATAATGCTTGAACAAAAATTAATTACAAAAAAAAAAAATTACTGCCTTCGCAGTAATTTCTGTTAAATGCATCAGTCCAAATATCATCTGGCTAGTGTTTATAGAATTGGACAAACTTTGACATGAGAAGTAGGGGAAAACACGGAATACTGTGTATGTACAAAAATCACGCTACTGTAATGGGGGTAGCAAGATTAGTGGTGTCCATCGTGTGAGGCACCAGTCTGTCCACATGACGGAGCCCACACCTGATCCATGGAAAATAAAAGCAGTTTATTAATATGACAATCTCAAAATATATCATTTAATTCTGTAGAAGATGTGAGATTGGACCCACTATGAGCATCAGTAACAGTGCAGCTTTGTGGAGAAAACTGAAACCAACTTTTGATTCCTCAGATTAATTGACTGTTTCTTCAATCACCCACTCTTCATTCTCCTCATTAATAAGACGAACCATCTTTATACACGGCGAATCTCAGGTTGCTCGTCAGCGTGTTCTGTGTTGGGACCCAGTTCATGTTTTTAAAGATGAAGCGGGGAATTTGAAATTAACAGAAAGAAAACTAAATATTAACAATAAAGGTAAATATTAAATAATAACTCATCTCTGGGTGCGTCTTAATCAGCTTTAGTAGTCAGCGCACTGTTATGGGAATCAGGGTTAGTAGACAAACAGTCAAAAAAAATCTTAAAATCTCAAAACTAGTACTACGTTAATAAAGGAGCACAAATTATCTAGACACATTATTACTACTATTCTATTAATTATGTTTTGATATTTATGATATGTACACTGTGTGCAGAATTATTAGGCAAGTGAGTTTTTTGACCATATCATTTTTATGCATATTTTCCAACTCCAAGCTGTAAAAACTTGAATGCTAATGGGATTTGTGTAGGGAGGGAGGGTGTGGCCTAAGGGATCAGCACCCTGTATCCAAGTCTGTGCATTAATATTAGCCAGATTCCTTTTCCTTAGAGCAAAAATGGCGCCAAAAAAAAAGAGATTTAACTGACAGTCGAGGAAGAACTGCAAAATATGCAGAACTTCTCTGCAACAGCAGACCTATGGTCAAGCTGAACTATGGAGCCGTATTTAAGCTTGACAGCGCATTTCATAACAGATGATTTCAACATGAAAAGCCGCTGTCTACACTGTCACACTGGTGAGGAACTGGCACAGGGACTAAAGGAGAGTCTCAACTCCTGGAGTTTGGAGGAGGTGTGCATCAAAAAATGGTGTGCATCACCACAGACAGTGGAGCAAACATTGTAAAAAAGAAAACTGGACAAGGCTTCAAATGTAGGCTACATCTGGCTATAGGTGAGCTGTGTATTAAACACCCAGTAACATTTTCATATAAATCAGAAATATGTGTTCGGTTTTGTTTTTTTGTACTTGAGTGCAATACATTTTGGTTGAAAAAAATGAGAATCGTGATCTCAATTCTGTTAAGTTTTTTTTATGCCAGAAATGTTAATTTATAAATGGAGTTGTTTGTTTATTGCTCTCACTTCAACAAATGAAAATAAGCGAGATGGGGAAATTTTTGTTTTTCCATTTAGTAATTCTGCACACTAATGGTTACCCAATAATTGTACACGTGTAGATATTCTCCTAAGAAAGCCAAAACCTCACTTTTACTTACTTAAATATTCAGGTTTGAGGTTTATTAACATTTTGGACCGACTGAGAGCACTGTAGTTGTTCAATGATAAAATGAATCCTCAAAAATATAACTTGCCTAATAATTCTGCACACAGTGTAGATGCTGCACCCTTTCTTACCTTTATTGTCCATTTGTGAATATCATAATAATTCAAGAAGAAAAAAAAGTTATAGATGGCAAAGTTTCGAGGAACAAAAATGTGTTGCACAAATTATTTTTGTATTGCATACAAAAATATATTACAGGTATGCCAGAGCACCTCAGAAAAAAAAAAAAACTTGGATTCAAAGCCACAGGTCTGACAGTTATGTTTCAGAGGATGATTGAAAATACTATATTAATGCTGCGGCTGAAGCGTTTCTGATTCCAAACCGATAGAGCTTTCAAATGATGTATAACAGGTTTTAATAGACTGCACTATCACGAAAACATTAGCTATTGGATTTCATCACATGTTTGTGTTCGATAGATGAACATTGAATCATTTTTCCATCAGTAATGTTATAGTCGCCAGTGAAGAGAAAGGAAAAATTTAAATCGCATCATTTAAAGGGGTCATATAATGCGATTTTCAAAGTGTTCAATTTCTCTTTGGAGTGTTACAAGCTCTTAATGCATAAAGAAGATCTGTTAAGTTGCAAAGACTAAAGTCTCAAATGAGATATTCTTTATAAAAGTTAATACTGGTCCACGCCCTCCTAAAACGGCGCGTTCTAACACGCCCCCAAATGTCTAAGTCACTATGTGTGAAGATGGAATAACGCGCCCAAATGTTCACGCACACGACAAGAAGGCAGGAACTTTATTCGAGCTGTCGTAGTGTTGCCGCCCGCCGCGCATGTCGGTGAAGACGCTGTGTGCGTCGGTGTGAAAGCGAAACTACTGTTTTGGTTTTCCAAAAGAGGGACACGACTAGAAATCAGTGGTTAGTTGTATTTACAACACTGTTCCAGAAAAACTTTAACCCAAATATTCAGATGTGTCCAGCACAATTTATGGAGGACTGTTTCCGATCCTGGTAGAGTAGACTACAATGCCGGCGCTCTGAAACATAGACAATATTTCCGTCTCATGCTTGAGGTATTCGGGCCAATCACAACGCACAGGATAGCTGGCCAATCAGAGCACACATCGCTTTTCAGAACGATGAGCATTGTAAAAATCGACGCGTTTCAGAAAGGCGGGGTCTAGAGGAGAAACAATAATGTACAGTATGTGGAAAATAATGTGTTTTTTAACCTTAACCCGCATAAACACATTTCATTACACCAAATGTTCTTTTTAGCAATGTAGCGTCTGGACCAATCAAACACAATATTTCCTTTGATTTAACAAATCAGTTCTTCATTGGATTAACAAATCGCCACAGTCCCCTCACCAAATAAACTGGATGCCAGGATGTCAGCCACCAGGCCCCCCCTGGTTACCATGGAAACCCTGACACCAGATACATTTACGAACTAATGGAATGTGAGCAGGGAAAATCACTGCCTTTTCCATAAGGAAAATCCCCAAGGCACAGTAGGAATGGACTTTTCTGCTAATTAATTCATAGGAAAACTTTTATTTGAATTAACACACATAGCCTTCAGGTCACTGTGTATATTATTTCTGTCTTGTATATTATCTGTTGTATTTTAGACTGTTTTATGCATGTTTAGGATAGAACCACTCTTCCATGTAACCTTACATATAACGTGTTTGGTATCTATTAATTCGTATTCAGATTATCTAATTGAGAGTGTATATTATATGTTTACACCTACGCAACATATTAGTGTTATGAGAATCTTTAGTAATTTCGATTCAAGTCCATTTTGCAAATTACCATGCTTAGAGACAAAGGTTCGTAAAACCCTCCAGCAATTGCAACCCCCCGCTTGGAATTATTCCCTTCCTTGGACAAGCCCCACCTCATGAGAGCGCCTTGACTCTTATCCGACCATTGAAGCGACCAAACCAGGGCTACTCCCGGAGTTCGGGGATTTGTTAGGTATCTGAGAGAGGTGCAGCCCACACGCTCCAGAAAATCATTAGTTTAAGTGACAGGATTCAGGCCCGACCTTCCATTCATCAAGATTTCTGACTCAAAAACTGGTTTTTTCATCAACCCGACTTCAGCAAAGAGCAATCTGGCAAACTTCGGATTACATCAAAAACCTCTCTTTCAGACAGACGAGACATGCAAAAATTTTAACTTAGTCTTATTAATTGATACATTTTAGGTATCATTTGCACCTTTTTTACAAAGATGTGTTTGAACTAAGAAACTGATGTTTCCATCAGGTGTGCTAGGAGTACATGGCCTGCATTTGACCTGGTTCCATAATTTCCGTCCTAGTGTCTCTTTTTGTACTGAGTAAGCTTTAACACTTTCCTATACAACTGTATGCGTGTGTATGTTAGACAGTTTATGAGGATGTTTTTAGACCAGTTTATGTAGGAGGTTAGACTAGTTAATTGTTTAATGTAGTTAATAACCTACTTGTATCACAACTTGACGGCGTGCGTTCATGTTAGCCTCATAAATGGGCCCTTAATCATGAGATTGTATGCTCCAAGCTTTTGTAGAATGGCTATACCAGTAAGAAAAGGATCTTCCTTTAACCAGGAAAACTAAAAAATTCTTAGAATGACAAGACAGATTGACCCTGACTGAGGTCAGCTAGAATATCTCCTACAGCGGATCTAAATATTCAACATGAATTATAACAGTTATGATAATTACTTAATATTTCCATGAGCTGATTCGTTACAGCAACATCATATGACCCCTTTAAGTCTAGGAGAAAAAAAAAGAAAAGAAAAAAAAAAAATGCATATGTTTTTAGATTTTTGCTGAATTAAGACTAAAATATTTGCTCTTAGTGGCTTTATACATATGGCCCCAGATGTCAAACTAGAGAAACAAGTCATTTACTAGCTTTTTCAATAGTAAAAATGATTGTAAACCTAGACAGTGCACTATAACATTATGAATGGAAAAGTGCAACACGCAATATGGCAGAATATGTCCACCTTCTAAATAAGGCAAATCATTGCGTTACTGCAGCTGGAACTAGAGGCTCTGGTTGCCATAGAAACAGTGTCCCGAGTTACACACTTATGTGTATTGGCTGGGCCAACGGGAAGCTTTTTTTAAAGGCCATTTGTATGGTGTCCGAGAGAGCTTAATGCACTGCAACTTAAGAAAACGCATGGAAATAAAAATACCTGCCCTCCCCCCCCCCCCAAAAGCACCAGCAAATTAAGAAAATATCTTCATCAATTTGACAGCACATGTGCTGCAAATACTCGCAACACAACCAAAATTACAGACAGAAAACGCTGGCTGCAAGTAGATGACACAACGAGGGGACCCCACTCACTCACTCGTTCCTCCATGTTGGTGGGGAGAAACGAAATGGAAAACAAAAGACTTTATACACACATAAATCCAAAACAATGGGAGGGAGTGAGAAGGGGTGACCAACTTACTTCTTCTGGTATATGGTCCGGAATTCTGTCACAGTGCGCTACTGTGAGGAGCACGGAGACGAAGGAGCGAGGAGAGGAATTCAAACATATAGACTTTGATTATCCAGGGAACCAGAAAAACACGCGTAGCAAGGGTAGACTCTATAAATTCCGGAAGGGGGAGAAAGAAAAGAACGTGCTTAGGACCAAAATAGGGAGCTAACGAGGGGCAGACAGGTGGTGAGGATAATCTAAAAACAAGGCAAACACCTGGAACAAATTAGACTAAATGGGGACAGGAATGGAAAGGACCAAATAAGGGCATGAAAGACACATGGGGAGCAAAACACACACAAAACAAGGAACAGAGTCTGACAGAAATAATGGTATGTTTTTTTTTTAATAATGGATAAGTGTCTGTGACCCATTCAAATAACAAAATTTGGGTTACACTTTATTTCGATAGTCCACTTTAGACATTCTATTAACTACAAGTAACTTTGTAACTACATGTCAACTAATTCTGATTAATCTGCAACTACATGTCTACTAACTCTCAGAGTAAACTGTTAGGGTAGGTTTAGGGTTAGTAGAAAAAGTTGACAAAGAAAGAGTTAGAAGATATTAAACAGACAGTCTACTAATACTCTAATGACTGCTAGTTGACATTTAGTTGCAAAGTAACTACTGGTTAATAAAATGTCTAGAATGTGGACTATTGAAATAAAGTGTTACCCAAAATTTGTTTTCCAGGGGTTTAGTTTTACATGTGCAAAGCATAAGCAACAGAACATGAGAAAACTTTGAAAAGCTCAGTGCAGAATAAAATCATATAGCCTAAATCAGGGGTGTCCAAACTCGGTCCTGTAGGGCCGGTGTCCTGCAGAGTTTAGCGACAAACTTGCCTCGAACACCGCTTCAGTTTCTAGTATGCCTATAAAAGCTTGATTAGCTGGTTCAGGTGTGTTTAATTGGGGTTGGAGCTAAACTCTGCAGGACCCAGTTTGGGCACCCCTGGCCAAGATAAATAAAAGAATAAATGCAACACATATTTCACTCAAATAATTAACAGATTAACAAAAAGAAAGAAAAAAAATAGTTGTGACAAGTAGATGCCTTTTTATGGAATGCGAGGATCAGGTTTGGCGCGGAATAGAAACGCAGGAGGCTATCACGTCTTGTTTTCTTTTTTTACAAAACACAATATTTAGTTTTTATTGTGACGCATGTAACATAACATAATACCGGTCAGTCCTGTGCCGCGTTTCACAGTTGAGACTTGCACTTTAGTATTATACTGTAGAGAAGATATACATGGTTGGCAGAATTTTTAAGTACCTCGTATGTGTGTCTGGTTAAGAATATGAAGTATCGCACCCCCTTTTTCAAGATTGTACATTTTGGAAAACGGCTTTTTAAAACCAAAATCTTGTTTTTTCTCGGTTTATTTAAAAACCATTACTTGTCTTCAATTATGGTCGCTATTGCGATATTTTTCATATTTTAATTTTTGTTTTGAAAGTATGGTAAAAACTGGTAAAAATGTAGCAAAACAATTCACATTTTAAAAAAATATCCCCTTTATGGACTAACCATTAAACAACAAAAAAAAAAAAAAGGTAGCCCATCTGAATTAGGACATTTAGGCTATCCATCTAATAGTAGCCTACCAAACTCTTATTAACAGTAGAAGTTAAATCTTACTGTAGTCTTCAAATTTTACGTTTTAAAATCACAAAGTGAGTTTGGTCCCATCAGGCAAACGTGACAGTCACGACTCACATTTTTTCCCCCCACCCTCTTAGAATGTTGTCGCTTTTTTTTTTTTGTTGGTGTCTTTTGCTAGTGACTCTCTGTGCCCGCTCTTCACATACACTGTGTGTACGATCCCCTGAATACCCCTTTAAGGAACAGGGACGGCGACCAATGTTTACAAGGTCTTCCAGTGATAAGAAAACTTTATGATAAATACTCCAAAAACAAGTACAACTTGCTTACAGTCTGAGGCTTTATAAGACGACGGTGTTTGTTCTAAAAGAAGGAAGAAAGTCATATACACCTAGGAGGCTTCGAGGGGGATAAATCAGGGGAGGGTGTGAGGGTCAATTAATGGTCGTATTCTGCGGCATCGCGTATGAATCCTCTTGGACACCGTCTCGACGACAAGGAAAGGTTTTGGAGATGTTGGTTTACTTCCTGAACCCCAGCCAGGCCCCAAACTCCCAATAAGGGCAAGAGTTCATGAAGGATATTGATTAATGACATTTAGGTAACAACTTTATTTCGATAGTCCACCTCGTACTAACGTATCCATTTCCTATAACAGTTTAAATTAACATATTTCACAACACTACATGTCAACTAGCAGGTTAGAGTGTTAGTAGACTGTCTGCTTAATATCTTCTAACACTTTCTTTGTCAACTTATTCTACTAACCCTAAACCTACCCTAACAGTCTACTCTGAGAGTTAGTAGACATGTAGTTGCAAATTAATGAAAATTAGCTGACATGTAGTTGACATGTAGTTACAAAGTTACTTGTAGTTAATAGAATGTGTCTCACGCAACTGGACTACATGAATCGAACTAAAGTTGTATGAAGTGGACTATCGAAATAAAGTGTAACCGACATTTATGTTATGGAAAAGATTACTTTTTCCTTTCATCTCCAGGAAAAAAATGTGTTCATTAAATTCTGGACTAAGTGGGTTGAATATGTAAGGTTTAAGAGAGTGTGTTTAAGAGGTAATATACAGCCAGACTTTGTAGAGGCATAGAACAAATGTCCTTTGATTTTTAAATGAAAAATTTAATTGTAATCTCCCTTGCACACTTCTTCCCTACTGCACATTGGAAATAAGTATACTTTCTTCCACAGCCTCTACTGTGTACTCAGAATCTACAATTAACAATCTTTATTATGGAGTTGGATTATAAAGTATATATTTGACGTCCCCCAAACTGTAAGGGAAAAAAAGTTTTGTTATTGTTGTTAACTCTCCTTTTTTGTATAATGTATACAATTTTAACATTAATTTTAACAAAAATGTATGGCAGAGACGAATGTAGCTATTTCTGTTTTGAAATAAGTGTTGCTGTTTAGGCTAATACACCAAAAAGAAAGAATTTCACCCCCCAAAAAATGGAATTACTCTTTATGTAAATCTCATCATTGTTTGGTAAGTTTTGCGTAGATGTGTTTAAGAGAGTCTAAAGCCATGAATGTCAGAGATTTGGTTTTTTTCTGAATACAAAGCAGATTACTTTGTGTAAGAATTTGCAAATGTATCATAGATGTTTTATTATTTGTTTTTGCACGCATACAAATCAAATGGGGGAAAAAAATGCAGCTGTTATTTTCAGAAACACAGATGAAAGTGTTTATGGTAGAAAGTTTGTATGTTAGTAAGCGCTCCAAATATAATCACAAGCAATTTTGTGATGAGTCCTGCTTTAGTCATAATCATACTACACATTTTAAACAATCTGTTTTCCACAAGCTTTGTAACAGTAGTCCCAGCTGCCATCAGTAGTTCTGCACCACAGGTATTCTTCACCATAGTAGCCACACCCGTGATCAGATTTGCAGGTTTTGCCATTCTTAGTAGAGTGGCAGTCATCAGAGGTACTACAATAATCCCAGTTGTTTTCATCATCTGTGTAGCACCACATATATGTTTTACCATATTTGGCACAGGCATGGTTGCTGCGGCAGTATTGCCCATTTATAGTCATACTTTGCCACAGTGGAGGGCTGCAGTAGTCCCACTGGCAGTCATGCCCAAAGAAATCAATAGACATACTGGTCCAGCACCAGTAGTAGTCGTAGCCGTATGTGGCGCAGGGGTGACCATCCATGCACCTCTCTCCATTAGCCGTGATGAGTGAGTACCGGGGTGAGCACTCTATCAGCTTCTGGCCAGAGTAACACCTGTAGGAATTGAGTTTCTCATGGTACAGGCAGGGAAAGGAGCAACAGGGCTTGGTTTTACCTCCTGTGTCACATTTACAGCTGTCACTAGAGTCAGTGATGCTTGAGCAGGGCGAGCCATCAGCTGCAGTCTTCTGCTTCTCTGGGAACAATTGGCATTCAACAGCATCTGTCCCATCAGATACCTCCCTCTTTCTGAGCTCATCATGCACAAATGTCCATACTAGTGCTTTGGTATGAGTTAAAAGGCAAGCACTTCCAGAAAATATCTTCAGACCCTCTGCCACAGCTAAATAATTATTCATGTTGTCAAAGGCTAATTTTACGGTCATCTCAGTAACCTTCAATTTCTTATCAGATGATTGGCTGTCTCTGCCAGTAGTCTTTTTCACTGCATCAAATATGTTCTGCACATCAGAGTTCATTTGGACACTGCTGATGGTCCTTTTCCCCGCACCAAATGTGTTCTGCACATCTGAGCTCATTTGGACTCCTAGATTCCCCAGCCGATTTATCACATTAAAACGTTCCTGAACCATGTTTAATTTATTATTGTCACCAAAACAATTATCAGCAAAAATCTTAAAATCTTGTTGCATACTATAGAGTGATTTTAGCTTATGATTCAGTTCTGAGACCCTCATCAGGTTTATGTCACTTTCTGGCTTGTTTTCTCCCATAAAGCCAAAGGATAAAGACAGTGTGTCATCACGGGGATGTTTATAACAGACAGCCGTCCAGATGTGAGAGGGCACCGTCACCCTTTCTGGATCCTCAGAGTTTCCCCTTTGTGGTATTTTTACACTTGCATCAGGTACTGTGCCTGTAACAATATAGGCTTTTGCAGAACTATCACTTTTAACCCTCTGAGGTCGATTTCATTTACCGGGATGTTGTCTTTCTCAAGGACCATATGTTCAGTTGGGTCATTGGAAATCTACAACATAAATATTATGTTAGATGGTTATTTTGATGTTGATAGCGCTTGTTAGAAAAATCTTAATTGTGTTTAAGAAAAAAGTTATGTTCTTTTTGCACATAACACAAGAACACAAGAACATTCACAAAAGTATCATCCATGCATCCAATATATTTTTCTAATTATCTGCAATGACGAAACAGCATTAAGACCAACAATTTAATTAATAAAACTTACTCTTATGAAATGCAGAGCTTAAAATGCTAATGAAAGTTTTTTATTAAGACAGTGAAGCACATAGTCACCTGTGGCTCGATGTGCCAGTCTTCATTTCTACCAGTCCATGAGCATAAATATGGATCAGCATAGAATCTGTAGGCACTGTAGAGGGGAATCTTGTGATGAACTGAGTACAGCGTAGCGTAATAAGTGTATGGTGGGTATCTTCCTTCTTTATACACCTGACAGATTTTCTTTGTATCCTGACAGATCTGTGCATTCTGATCCATTCTCGGTTCTGTGTCTTTGTAGAAAAACTGATTAAACTCATCACTACACTCATTAAAGCTCTTGACTACCATTGCCTGAGCACTGAATGCTCTCAGCACAATACAGGTAAGCAGAGCCAGAACAAACATGGTGTGAAGCTGCTCTTGTGTGATAGAGCAGAGACAGCAGAAGTGCAGCTGCTTTAAATACACAGCGAGAGTCCGAGATGCTGTTGGGTGTGACTGAAATTAACAAATGAGAAGAAATGAGGAATATGATGGGACCTTCGCTTTGTCATGCTTTTGGGACTAATTTTAGAGAATAAACAGAAACTCTGATTACCGTAAAACAAACAGAGAACTTTCAAATGCTGCTCAGTAATAGAATAGCAGTGCTTGCAATTTCCACTTCAGTATTCTAATGCATAGTTTCACTTCTGTGTCTGGAGTAAGGAAGTTTTGTTAAAAAGTCAGAGCATTTCTGTTTTGTCTTGCTCCATGATCGTTCAAGTTTGTGTCACTAGTGAGTGCTAGGGCTGGGCGATATATACAGTATATATAAAAAAAAAGATATCTCGATATTGTCAAAATGTTTACGATATTCGATATATATCTCGATGTGTTTGCATTTGCTTTTAAATAATAATTAAAACAATGATTTTCATTTGCCCCTATTAAAAAACAAACAAACAACAATTCAGATAGAACAGCTATTGTTACAAAGTAAATACAAAAGGTTTTGTGTACATGTGAAACGGGGGGAATATTAAACTGGGATAAGATTGATTGAATTTTTTTTACAAGTTTTTAGCTAAGAACACAAGTCTGTCAACTGTCTCTGGTTTAAGAGAAGCTCTGTGGCATGAAACTATGTTCCCACTGGCACTAAAAACCCTCTCAGATGAGGAGCTAGTTGCTGAAGCACATAGGTATTTCTTACATACATGTAAATTAATACCAAAGACTTATGCACTCTCTCTGTCTATATTATGATAACTGGTAAAACAAATGAAAAATATTATAACTAAATTCCTAATAGTAATTCCAAATTGCAACAATGTTCCTCTATTAAAACAACAGCGGTTGAGTAAGTGCATTCATTCAGCGATCACAATCGCAAACAATACAGTCGAGATCTCATGACTAGGGATGTAACGATTCACTCAACTCACGATTCGATTCACGATTGTTTTTTAACAAAATGAGATTTAAGACAAATTATAAATTAAATGTGTCCTTTTATTGTTGCTTGGACAAAATACTGCACATTTCTTTGAGAAATTGAAATATAACTATAATAATATAAATATATGCACATTGTATATTATTGCTCTTTGTGGTTTTGACTGTTCTGTTGTCGCATTTGTAAGGGCTTGGATAAAAGTGTCTGCTAAATGGACTAAATGGGAATAATGTAAATGTCAATAACAAAACGAAAATTGAAAATTTTAAAACAAATAAATAAATTAATAACACATAAATAAAATCTCTAATATAAAAAATAAGGCTTTGTCTTGCTCTCTCTCCTTTTAAAAGTTGAGGAAACCACTGCGTTTTAATCACGATCCAAACAAAGAGGCTGCATACATGCAACACGAGCAGTTTTTAAACTAAATTACATTGTATAATTTCGAAAATTTGAAGCAAAAACAGAATGACTTGACTTCAGTTTTGTGAAACTAAACTATGCATAAAAAATATCTGCATGAAACTGAAACAGCAGGAGCTGAACGAGACGCAGATGCACTCTCTGCCAGCAGGTGGAGCGCTTAAAGCGTTTTCTTGGTTTCTGCTGTAAACAAAGCAGCGCTGCACTTATGAACTTTAATATGCATTATACAGAGGCAAGATGAAAAGAAAAAATACCATCTAAACTTTTCTAAAGACAGTAAGTTCCCCTCAGACATGCATTCATATAAACTCATACCCCTAAATGAATCGTGATTTGTTTAGCATCTCAACCGATTTGAATCGTCACATATTTTCAACCGGCTCGCGGTTAATCATTACATCCGTAACTCATGACAGAACACAGAGTGACACTTTCATGTAGATCACTAAACTCCAGCTTGGTGTTTTCAGATCATCGGCGGCGGCGCTTCCACAATAAGGAGCAAGCGTTTGCTTAAAATAAGCAAAATACCGGGCAGAAAATGTATCCTTGTAACAGCGAAGCTCTGATTTGGGGATTTGAACTATTGATATCTGGCAACCGCACTCATGAACGCTCGCGTAGTAGAGGCGTGTAGAGCAGTTCACAATAACATTTTGTCTCCTTTTTTGGACGTTCGGCGCGTTCTTTTGGGAAAGTATGCTTGAATTTGAAATATTCGATATTCGCGATATTTTCAAACTTTACATCGTCGTCAAAATTTTTGTGATATTATCGCTAATATTCGATATATTGCCCAGGCCTAGTGAGTGAGAAGCTGGAAATTTTAAAGACTGGAGTGGAGTCATTAGAGAGCACTTTCAAATAAATAAAAAAAGAAAAAACCTGTGCCTACTCTGTTCTTGTATTTGTTTCTGTTTGACACTCAGTGCTTTGGATTAATTTTTGTTGGTGGAGAAGGAAAATTCTAACTGACCAGCAATGTTGGGCAAGTTACTCTGAAACTTTTATTAAATTACTTTTAAAAGGAGTAATCGGTAGTCACTTTACTGTTTGATACGTATATTCAAAAGAAATTAATTACATTACTAGTGACGTTACTTTTTTCTGTGGCTACATCCATGAAATCCCAGCATAAATGCTCCCGATAAATATTTGTTATTAAAGCACCCTTGTGGAAAAGAAGTGCACTTAAGTATACTTTTATAAAGTGTACTTATTGCGGAAATAATATACTTTAAAAAAAAGCTACATTAAATGCAATAAGTTGTACTTTTGAGTGATTTTTTAAAACCACTTAAGTGGGACTTTTTAGTACATCTTTATATGTACAAATATATGTTCATAATTGCTTCGAGTGTCTTTAAAATATGGTTAAAGTGTCCTATTAATGTACTGACAAGCAATTAATGTTAACTTAAATCTACTTTAATGTAAGTTAACAATACACTTACTGTAAGTGTGAATTAAATGTACACCTAAATGCATATTATTGGTACTTGATTTCAAATATATTACAGTTTAAAATTACATTAATTGCAATTAGTTGAACTTTTGAGTGATATTTTTGAACCACTTAAGTGGGACTTTAGTATATTTTATATGTACTTATAGTAAATATGTACTTCTGAATAAGCAATTAATGTGAACTAAAATAAAATTCCACAAAGGCAAAATTTACTGGTATTACTATCCTTGTGGAGTCATTAGGACCCCATAACATATAGGATTACTAACACACAAACACTTAATACAAAAAAATTCTATTTCAATTCAAAAACAACTAATGAGACCTTATTGTAAAACATTACCAAACTGTGTTACTTGTACCCCCGGTTTCATAAACAAAGCTTAAGGCTAGCCCCGGACTAAAATGTAATTCTGAGCTGTTTCAACTGAAAGAAAATTGCACTGACTGATCTTTAACAATATCAGTGCCTTTGTTTTGTCTCAAGATGCACACCAGTAATGTTTTTTTTAAGACATGTTAATGAAAATTACTTAAATGTCCTTATTGAACTATGGCCTAATCCTGGCTTAGACTGAGCCCCGTCTGTGAAACCAGGCCATACATTAAACAGGACCAAAAGGTTTCTTCTAAAATCTTACTCCAGCATTAGTGAATGCAAGTTTGACTAAATAAATTAATAAAGAACTCCATATGAACTTGCTGGGAAGTGCTGTTTGTCAATGTCCACACACCATCTCTCCTCAGTCTGTGTGAACGGAAATGTTCCAAAGAGGCAGGAAAGTCAGAAAAAAATTCCTTGAGGGAAAGAAAAAAAACCCAGAAGAACAACAATTGGTATAAAACATATCCAGTCATTATAAATGGTTCAGTCGAGTGAAAGCAATAGACACAGTTGCAGTCCAAAGTTATGTTAATGTTAAAAATTTAAGCAATAAGAGGGTAGAGGGGTAGAAACATAAAAAAAGAAGCAATTTCTGCTCTAATGAAGCAGTTTATTCCACAAGGTGTATGTAAACCTTTGACCATATCTGCATCAGCTAAGAGATGAATTACCTCAATCATCAGGGCAACATCGTGGTAGAATGCTGGGAGATGCTCCTACAAACACCAGGATTCCTAACCACACCATCTTCACTGACACTGGGCTAAATTACAACTACTTGCAAATGGAAAAGATTCAAAGCATTTAAAATCCATAAAAGGGCGTAAAAGGTATAGTGACTTAATGGCACTTTTATCTGCAGTTTTATTCAAATGCAAAAAGAACATAAAAAACAACAACTTTATTTCAAATTAAATTCGCATTAAACAAAAGAGATACTTTGTGCGTGGTTACATGTTATTTCAAGCTATCCATTTCTGTTCCAGTTCAAATTGTTTTAATTCATTGTGTAGTTAGACCAAAGACTATGGTTACTCAATCATGACTCGGTCACCTAACTAAAAGTCAGCCTTTTTTTTTTTTTCACAGTGCAGTGTAGCCTAGTCTAATTACAATCAAATGTAAGCCTATTTGAATGCAAATTAAATAAGTTTAGATTTGAAACTTTTGCTTATAGTTAATGCAATTAAATTTGTTTTTAAGTGACTTAGAACAACATAATGATATTGAAAGTATTCTGTACACAGATGTAAATTACAGTACTATTACATTAGAAATACAGTACTCGCATAGATGACACTGTATGTCAAATATTATGTAGAAAATTAAACTTCATAGAGTTCACGTTTGGACACCCTATTGAATTCCATGATTTTAGTATATGGTGCTTGGCAGGTCTTAAAATGTGGAAAATAAATCCTCAGATAAACAACAACACGTGACATATAGCACCATGTCATTATTTATTTAACAAAAATAAAGCCAAGATGGAAAAGCCATGGGTGACAAAGTTAGGACACCCTATTATTCAGTTGCCTGTAGATCCACTTTTAGCTGCAATAACTTGAAGTAATCATTTTCTGTATGACTTTATCAATCTCTCACATTGTTCTGGAGGAATTTTAGCCCACTCTTCTTTACAACGTTGCTCCAGTTTGGTTGGTGGTAATTTATTTATGCACAGCTCTCACCACAGCATTTCAGTCAGGACGAGGTCTGGACTTTTGCATCACCTTGATTCTTTTAGTTTTCAGTCGTTCTGTTGTAGATTTGCTGCTGTGCTTGGGATCATTGCCCTTACGCATGACCCAATTTTTGGCCCAACTTTAGCTGTCGGACAGATGGCCTCACGTTTGACTCTAGAATACTTTGGGATAGAGAGGAGGTCACGGTCGACTCAATGACTGTGAGGTGCCTAGGTCCTGTGGTTACAAAACAAGCCCAAAATCATCAGCCCTCCACCAGCATGTGAGACTTCTGCTATGAGGTGTTTGTGCTGATGTGCTCTTTAGGTTTTCACCAAACATGCTGCTGTGCATTATGACCAAACATCTCCACTCTGGTCTCGTCCGTTCAAAGGATGTTGTTCTAGAAGTCTTATGGTTTGTTCAGATGCAACTTTGCTAACCTAAAGTGCTGCAATGTTTTTTTTTTAGAGAAAAGAGGAATTCTTCTGGAAAAGAAGCCTTCCAAACATGCCATACTTGTCCCATATTTTTCTAATTGTACTGTCATTAACTTTATCATTTAACATGTTAGCTGAGGCCTGTCGAGTCTGCAGTGAAGTTTTTGGGTTGTCTGCCATTCTTCTGAGCATTACATGGTCTGATGTTGGGGTTAATTTGCTGGGACGTCCACTCCTGGGAGGACTGTTGTCTGTTTTGAATGTCTTCCACTTGAGAATAAACTTCCTCGCTGTAGAATGATAGACGTCAGATTGTTTGGAAATTGTTGCGTTACTCTTTCCAGATTGATGGCAGCAACAATTGCTTCTCTAAGATCATTGCTGATGTCTTACCTCCTTGGCATTGTTAACACACCCAGTGTTGGCAACGTAGCAATTTTGTTGCTAAATTTAGCAACTTTTCAGACTACCCTAGCAACCTTTTCTCTCCAAAGCACCTAGCAACAAATTTAGATATTTAAAATTTTTATTTGGCAACTTTTAGTAAAAATGGTGCTGCCATGATATGTATGACGTAATCAGCAAGGCATACGCATATTTGCAACTTTAGCAACAAATCGACCTTCCTTTAGCAACATTCCCTGAAAATTAGTTGGCAACACTGAACACACATCTGAAGGCTCCAGACCAGCAAACTGCCAAAACATCTGCTTTTATTGAGGTGCTCACACTTGCTGATGATCAGTTAATCAAAGGAATTAAGTAGTTAAGTAGCAGTCATGCACTGCTAATTAAATACCTATGTTAACACTAAGCATAACATAAGCTATTTATTTAGGCCTGTTTAATTTTAATAGTAAAACCTTATGGTTAATTTTTGTAAGGGAAGTTTTCTAGGGAAGTAAAAGTAGCCAGCTTACACAACGTTAAAAAACTGTGCGTATTTGTAGAGCGTTTCAGTTTTTGCAGAGTGTCTGCAGAGTGAAGAATTACATTAATGTGCAGCATTTTGTTCAAATAGAGACATATGTGAATAGAAATGTTATAGTTTGTATTAAAGTATCATGATTTGTGCATGTAGTGATTAAAAAACACAGTGCATCTGTGGATCAGGTGACGCGCGTGCATTAATTCGCGTCTCTTCTGAGTCGATTCTATTTGATTCATTTGAATTTTGAGACTTTCGTTACGCCCTTTTAGCCTTGCGCAGTCCACGAAACCACACTCTCTCTCTAGCATGCCCAATCCACACACACACCCACACACACAAACCACACACACACACACACACACTCTCTAGCCTTGCCCAATCCACACACACACAATCACACACACACACACTCTCTCTCTCTAGCCTTGCCCCTCACACACACACACACACACACACACACAACACACCACACACACTCTCTAGCCTTGCCCATCCCACACAAAAAACACCCCCCCCCACACACACACACACACTATCTCTCTCTAGCCTGCCCCTCACACACACACACACACACACACACACAAAACACAACAACACACACACAAACCACTATCTAGCCGTGCCCAATCCCCACACACACACACACCACAAAACACCACTCTCTAGCCTTGCCAACCCACACACACAACACACACACACACCACACACACACACACTCTCTCTCTCTTTCTCTCACCCACACACACACACACACAACACCACACCCACACACACACACACACACACACACTCTCTCTAGCCTTGCCCAATCCACACACACAACCACCACACACACACACACACAAACACACAACTCGCTCTCTAGCTGCCCAAGCCACCACACACACACACACACACACAAACACACACCTCTCTCTCTAGCCTTGCCCAATCCCACACCCACACACACACACCACACACACTCTCTGCCTTGCCCAATCCACACACACACACACACACACAAACACACACTCTCTCACACACAAACACACACACACACACACAACACACAAACACACACACACAACACACACACTCTCTCTCTAGCCTTGCCCAATCCACACACCCACCCACACACACACAACTCTCTATCTAGCCTTGCCAATCCACACACCACAACACCCACACACACTCTCTTCCTCTAGCCTTGCCCAATCCCCAACAAACACAACACACACACACCACTCTCTCTCTCTAGCCTTTGCCCATCCACACACACACACCCACCACCACAAACACTCTCTCTATAGCCTTGCCAATCCACACAAACACACACACACACCACACACACACCAACCACACACACAAACCACACACACACACCTCTCTCTCTCTCCCTCTCTCTCCCACACCCACACACACACACACACACAAACTCTCTCGAGGCCTTGCCCAATCCACACAACACACACACACACACACACAACAACACACACTCACTCTTTCTTAGCCTTGCCCAATCCACAAAACACACACTCACACACTCTCTCTAGCCTTGCCCAATCACACCAAACACACACACACACACCACACAACACACACACTCTCTCTCTCTCTAGCCTTGCCCAATCCACCCACACACACACACACACACTCCCTCTAGATTGCCCAATCCACACACACACACACCCCACTCTCTCTCTAGGCCGCCCAATCCACACACATACAGCTCTCGATCCTGCGCAGCTGAGCCACAGAGAGTCAGCGACCCCTAGATGGCACTAGCCCCAGTCACATGTGCGCATTCCGTAGAGTACGGTTTCATGAACGTTACATTGTTTTCTCTTTGTTTCTTTTTGGTTTGGCTATTTTCCTCTACCGTAGAAATATAATAAAGATTTTTTTATTGAACTTGTTCTAACTTAACTTGTTTTAAGACACAGAATAGCTTATATTAATTTGCCAAAAGAAATTCATGACGGTACCTTGTTTTCTTTCTTTCTGTTAGTCAACGGCACGTGCAGGTATATTCTTGTTTATTATTTTATTTTATTAAAAGGGCTATTAAGTCGCTAATTAAGCCCTTGTAACGCCGGTATATGTAATTAAACAGTAAATTAATTAAAACGAAACTATAATAAAAGAGAGTTTTATAGGATATAGACTAGTCGCGCTCAAGAGAATCGCATTCCCCAGACTAGAAAATTTTATATAGGCTACTGTACTTGTTTTGAGTCAGGGGTCTGCTGCACAGATGACGGTGAAGATGATGATGAACGACTTATCTCAAAATTTAATATTTTATTTCAATATTTTATTTCTACATTTTTGGGATATTTAATGTGACTGGGGCCAGGCATTTAGTGGTCGGTGTTTCAAGCATAGGGACAACTTGACATAAAGCACTATGTTGTGAGAAGGCAGGCAGCCCAGCGAATTTTAAAGTGTGAACAGCGTTAGTTACAAACGTGAGATTAAAATTTTAATCACTGTAATTAATGACAGACTTCAGCTGATGTTCAGACAAATAAATAACAGGACAGCTTCCATATCTTTTCTTTTTGACGTGGTGATCAGGCTGGGTAAAGGATCAGCAAATCTCCTTTTAGAATATGGTCCGTGCGGACGTGTTCTTTCTAGGGATGTTCATTTTTAACCGTTTAACCGACCGTAAGAATTATGACTGATTAATACAATCAGTTAAACGTTTTAAAAAGTCATTTAATTGTTTATTTTTTCAGTAATTTATCAAAATATTAAAAAAGGTTTGCGGAATGGTTAAATAAATAAAAAATTTGGGGGGGGGGGGGGGGGGACTAAGTGCATGTTATGTTCCTTCAGAAATAGGCTAAATGCCAACGCGAAATGTTACACACCATTATACTAAAGCATGCTAAACATAGCTAGCTTATTTAGTTATCCTCACTCCACACAAATCCTTTCCATTAACAGTATTAGAAAAGAACAAGAATTGGAAAATATAAGAAGCTCAGCTATATAAAACGACGAGTCAAATGAATTAATTAAGCTTAAAACGAAACTGAAAACCAACGTTGGTGTCTCTTATTCGACACAAAAATCAAAGTGGGTTCATATTTCGCGATGTATTTGAATGGCCCAAATCATTATTTATTATGTAGCCTACTTCACTCGCGTTCCAATATCCACATACACAAAATGTTTTGCATAACTCACGCGGGTGCGGTGATAACGGCTTAACAGATTTTACTACATCGTTTTTTTCCCCCTATGTTTGACAGATTGTTTTTTATTATGATAATGAACAGGCTGCATAGTAAAGGTAGCAATGCTTAACTGTGCGCGCGCATGTGGCGCTGGTGCAATCACTTGAATTTTTTCCCTCTAACAGTGGAAGAAACTACTCCTTTTAGTCTTAAAGATAATCGGAATTGTAAAAGGTCTGCCTTTATTCGTGTACATTCACAATAAAAACAAATCTTTGTGCTTTTGTAAAATAAGCCTAAAGAAAAATAGGATGCCGCTTTCTGCCGTCTGGTCTCCTTTCGCTCAGCACAAAAATGAACCGAAACTCTGAATACTAGGCTACTTGTTGCACAGTTTTTCTTTAATTTCTTAATTTATTATTTAAGTAAAAATGTATTTCTAGTATAGGCCTATTTATTCATTATATATATATATACTGTAATAACTATATATTATAAGCATAGGTTTCTGATGTTTTTCTCTGCTCGCAAAAAGCGCTGCAGGTGCGTTGATATTGTGAATATGATAGACAGTGAAATCCTCATGTTTTATTGTTGTGCTTTTGAGCACATGTAAATTAATCCCCGGAAAACAAGGTTAGTATTTTTGAACAGGTCACAGACACTTGTCCTTTTCTAATTAATTCCATCTAATTTAAGAAATCTTTGGTTAACAATGGTTAACACGCGCGGTTAGGAAAACTAAACCGAAATGAACATCCCTAGTGTATAGCCAAAAGAAAACATCTGGGAGATTCTCTTACTTTCTGTATTTGGCATGCTTTGTGCTTCTGCAGCATCATGAACTGCGCAGAATTAGATCACTGGTGCCGCTGATTCGGTGTCTTGCGTTGGTTTCACTATCAGTCGCAATATTATTAATAAAAAAAATGATTTAATTATAAGTCAAGTCCTGCCAAGGAAGAAGTCAAGTCAAGTTCAAGTCATGGATCCCAGCAAGTCATTTTCTTTATTTAGTCAAGCAAGACACAATTCTTAAAGCTGCAGTCCGTATGTTTTGCCTCTTTGTCGCCATCTAGCTACGTCTTGGAATATATGACCCAAATAAGCATTTTCACCATATATTGTCATCTGAACAAGTAAGTAACAAGTCTGCCACGTTTGTTCTGACCAACTGAGGAAAAAAACATTACAATAAATCGCGCTACCAATGATTACATTTAAATGAACTCATATCACATCAAACCGTGAAAATTATTATTATGGTAATTTGGTAGATCTTAACAACACGTGACTATGTGAATATAGTGTGTATAAGCGAGTAGATTTCAATTTCTGCACAGTCTAATCTTTAATTGTCATACCATTCAAATTTCATATTAAGAAAATCTTGTAACCCAAAAAGCAAATCTAAGTACAAATCTTGTGTAATCCCAGGCTATCTGTAATCAGATGCACATTTAAAACTGGAATATAATTTAATTTCATTCACATGTGTTTAATAAACACATAATAATTTCTGGATTACAATCTGCCATCAAAACAATAAATGTCATTATTCTGGCTGCTGTGAGAAAAGGATATAAACGATCCACCACCTGCAGGATCCACACATGCGATATAGCCTACTAGCCGGGACAACATCTTTATGTTTACAGACGTGACGTAATGATGCAGCGGCATGCTCGAATTTCCTGCGAAAACCTACCCATACCACTCAAATTAGAAAACATTATTATAAGCTAACCGATGTGAATTAAGGCGATAGTTTTGAACACTGGCTGGTTATGTACTTGCTCAAATATTGATTTCGGATCATTTTTAACCAAAAACATTTACACACTGCAGCTTTAAATTTGCGACTTGAGTCAGACTCGAGTCAAGTCATGTGACTCGAGCCCCCCACCTCTGGTATTTAGCTGTGTTGTGAATATTTGCAGCGCGTTTTTGTATTTGCTTAGGGTTAGGGTTAGTTACTAGGGTTAATACTAAGCCAGATCAGGGTTAGTTACTTAGGGTTAACACTAAGCCAGATCAGCCTAAAAAAAAAAAAACATTTACTAAAACAAAATTCTTAAATGCACAGAACAATTCACATTTACAAAATCTGATTCGTAATTTCAAAACACAATTCATAAATACACAAGTAAAAGCATAAATATTTCCCCAAATGCTCACACAAATGCATCTTACCTAAATAAATTTAAAATGTTTACACAAATATGTACATATAAATTTCTTGAATTCATTTCCATCACACATTTATGAATGACTAAGTTACATGTACAGTATTTATGGATCGTTGAATCTGCATTTGAGCCTGCTGTCTTAAACAACAAAAGTTGCACATAGGCTACCCTGTTTATCCAGATCAATCTGTAATGTTATTAAATAAGTGTTAAAGGTCCAGATATTTCATTTAATTATGTAATGTGTTCTGTTGTTGTTATTAGTAGTGGTAGTATCAGGTTCACAGTAACTTTAATCAGGCATTAAAAACAGCTACCACCACCTGAGAGAGATTTCAAATACACACAGCGGAGAGATTTCAGCATGGAGGATAAAAACCAGACTCAACGAGTAAGTAAAGTTGTTGTTTTTTCTTTATGATTAAAGATTAAAGGAAGTGTGCAGTTTGCAATGCTACAAAGTTGTTAGTCCACAGCAGTTTTCTTATATTAGAACTGCTGTTTGTAGGAACACTTTAGTAATCACAGGATGAATGGGCGATAAACAATCAATAAAACAAGGATTTCGATGATAAACTATCGAGTCATTTTAAACACAGTTTGTAGTCAGTGGGTTCTAAAGTTACCATCGCGACCAGCTAGGGATGCCAGGGATTATCTGCTATTATGTTTTAAAAGTACCCGTGCACCAGTCATTTCATTAAAAATGCAATCTCTACATTTTTTTTTCTCCAAATGTAGCTCTGTTGGTGTCCTGTCAAGAATGACCAACCTAAGATGCATTGCTCGAAGATCATGTACAGTTCCTTATCCCAAGTACACAGTCCATGTAGACACCAACCACAAACTCATCAGGTAAGCCTGCGTGGAATGTCACAGTTGTAGTTTGTATATTTGAGAAATGATTGCAAAGTAATACCAAAGTGTAGCAAGTAAAACATCTTTCATATTCAGCTGCAACAGTCACACTTTTGCTATTTGCAACTCTGCCTGTGAAAACCCAGCTAAAGTCTTTTTTGTGATTTACTGTTTTCTACCTACATAATGTAAAGAATATTCTGTGAACATATAACCTTGATATTTGATTTGACTTATTGACTGAAATCCAACATTGATGCTCGATATCTCATATTTACATTATGAGACTTAACCTGGATTAAAGACTGCGTTTTCAACAAAAATCTGTATCAACTGCAGCAATTTATTTATAGTCATTTTTATTGTTTCAAGTGTTGTTTTGTTTTTACCTGTAACCTAGGTACAAAATTATAATTTTTTTTGGAGGAATAGATGGTTATTCAAGAAAGTTAAGAATTTTCTCGTTTCTTGACTGTGCAATGTGCACATTTTACTTGTCCAAAAATTATTTATTTTACCAATTTACATTCACATCCTATTATGTTTTATTGTACAGATACTGTACCTAAAGGTAGTGAACAATAATGGCTCTGACACTCATTTGGCCATCTTCAGTGAGGCTGTAAATCCACAGAGGTAAGAGTGTTTTAAATAGAAACCTGTGAAACCTAGAAACCAGCCAATCTTTAATGTTATTAATCTTTGATGTCACTCAATCATGTTATGTAAGATTTGACCTCCTAGTTCATAATCAGGTGTGGTTTAGTAATGCTTCAATGTTTAATGCATTGTTTTTTAAATTGAGAGGTGATCACACAGCAACTTGAATATATTTTAAAAAGTCATCATACAGACAAAAAAATAAGTTATTATGAAGTGCAGACATGCATATTTTTAACGGTCACATCAGATCAATCATTGAACTTAGGCTATAGAAAATTACTTAATTATCAAGCTACAAAATTGTGGTTAGAGCATGTGTCAGCAGTTGCAGAACAAACCCAAGTCAATTAATCGAGTGTGTTCTGCTTCATCAAGTTCAAAGTGAAAAGCATAAATGATCCATTTCGTCGCAATATGTTGCCTCCGAGTCCAAATGTAGGCTACCTGTAACCACACGCGGTTGAGTAGCGGTCATATATTCAATGAATGTAATGTGAACACGCACAAAGCATTTGAGACTACCTCCATGTGCAAATAACCTTTCACACCGAGTACAGTAGTACACCGTCAGTCCAGTATGAATTCTTTCAGCTGTTCAGACGGAGAGAAGGTTTGTTTTTTGTGTGAAAAAACAGTTTTCCACACTGTGAGCAGGTGTGAGTTAATTTAGTTTATTAGGATAAACTGTTTTTAAGGAGTACGGACTCCGGACAAAACAAAACAAAAGCGTTTTGATTGGTCGATTAAAAGCTCACCGCGATTGGCTAAACAGAACATCCTCCAAAAAAAGATACTTATGAATCTTAAACTGTCAGGAAAGTCTCAGAAATGCCACACACACATTTAAAGCACGTGTGACGATTTGCAAATGCAGGTTCAACGATCCATAAATACATGTAACATCATTCATAAGCATGTGATGCAAATTAATTCAAGAACTTTATATATACATATTTGTGTAAACATTTTAAATGTATGTAGGTAAGATGCATTTGGGGGAATATTTATGCTTTTACTTGTGTATTTATGAATTGTATTTTGAATTTACGAACTGGATTTTGCAATTTGGATTTTATTTTTGAGGCTGATCCGGCTCCATATTTGCAGCGCATTTCTATATTTGGTGGTGTTCTGAGTATTTGAAGCACATGGGCTGTCAATCAGATAAAGATGTTTTTTTTCTATTCGGTTGCATGATAAAAGTCTGTACATAAAAACATTACCTCAGTGAAAATATGTCCAAAGGGACTACTGTTTCTCAATGGCATTTCAGTTCAAAGTTTTAATTACCATCACACTATAGTGATCCCCCGTAAAAACTTCCAACTTTCCAAAGCGAGAGAGAAAATGGCAGTCTTGCCAGCAATTAATTGGTTTTCCTTTGCGCTTTCCCAAGGGGTGGCGTTTCCAGAGAAAACATCACTAATTTCTTACATTTCAACATGATTAATTCTGAAAGGTTGAACATCTTCAACAATAAATTAATGGCCCAAGAGTAAAATTTGTTAAGATGATAAACATAAATTTTGCAAATTCAACAATCAAAATAAGTACCATTTTAGAAATTTTGTCTTGTTAACAACACACACAGTTGGGTGTTTTTGACTAACAAACCCTACCTTCTTTTGGAATAGTTTTTCTCTCAGAGTCTGTCCTTTGTAACCATAATTTCTGAGATTTCTGATACAGCCTTTGAAACATGAATGTTTTAGCCGTGTGTTTTTGCTTATCAGAAGGAGCCCGAAAATGACATTTTGATGATAGCACAAATAGATCGTCTACCACCTAAAAACAAAATATAGCATTGTATTTACATTTGCTACATTTACATGAACGCAGTGCAGAGTTGCTTTGGATAAAAGTGTCTGCCGAATACATAAATGTTAATGTAACTGCAATTAGCCAGCGGGGAGTATCACAGCAGTCAAACTTGATGAATGGAAAACACCTTTTTTGTGTAAATCAATGATCACCACCTGGGGGTGATCAACAAGTAATGAAGGAATACTTCATTCCATACTTCACTCATGATCTGTGAGTGCAAGTATGCATGTGTCACACCTGTTTTTGTAACTCTGGATTTTTAAAAGCTCTACTGCTACTTACTTAAAGAAGTGTTTTAAGGCACAAGGGTATGTTAAGTCAAGTCACCTTTATTTATATTGATTAAATTAGATTGTGTCAAAGCAGCTTTACAGTATTAATTAGGAAAATAGTGTGTCAATAATGCAAAAGGACAATAGTAAACACTCATTTTCAGTTAAAGACAGTTCATCATTGAATTCAGTGATGTCATCATCCAGCTCAGTTCAGTTTAAATAGTATCTTTGCAATCATTTGCAATCAAGTCAACGATATCGCTGGAAATGAAGTGTCCCCAACTAAGCAAGCCAGAGGCGACAGCGGCAAGGAACCAAAACTCCATCGGTGACAGAATGGAGAAAAAAAAAAAATCTTGGGAGAAACCAGGCTCAGTCGGGTGGCCAGACGAAACCAGCAGTTCAATTCCAGGCTGCAGAAAAGTCAGATTGTGCAGAGGACTCATCTTTTTCCTGTGGTCTTGTCCCGGTGGTCGCCTGAGACAAGGTCTTTACAGGGGATCTGTATCTGGGGATAGTTGTCCTGGTGTCTGCTGTCTTTTAGGGCTGTAGAGGTTCTTTCTAGGTGCTGATCCACCATCTGGTCTGAATACGTACTGAATCCGGGTGACTGCAGTGACCATCTGATCTGGATACAGACTGGATCTGGTGGCTACGGTGATCTTGGAATAAGAGAGAAACAGACTAATATTAGCGTAGATGCCATTCTTCTAGCGATGTAGCAAGTACATCGGGGGTTATGAGAAGTGTTCCCGGTTCCGGATGAACCTAATTAATGCAGCCTAAAAATCCTTTAACGGCTTTGAATATTAGAAATGTGTTAGTGTAAGCCAGGTTAAAGAGATGGCTCTTTAATCTAGACTTAAACTGACAGAGTGTGTCTGCCTCCCGAACAAAGTAGTGTCAGCCTCCAGAACAATGTGAGGTAGGGTGATTCCAGGTTTGGGCGCTAAATAGTCAAGTCAGTTTATTTGTACAGCGCTTTTTCACCACTACAAAATCACGTACAGAAATTAAGTTTTTACAATATTTAGTGGTAGCTTATCAGTTGTGACTGTCAGTTAATGTACATATGGCAGAAATGTAGGAAAAAATCAATTAAAGACGTAATCAAAAAGACGAAGAACACTATTAACAGCAATTACTATATGATGCAATCAAAATTATAGCAAAATTTGGTAGTTCTGTATGTTGTTTCAGGGTTGGCATCATCTGAAGGGGTTGCATCATCTCTTCTAAGGTGTTCTGGATCCAGACTGAAGCTTGTGTAATTAGTTACCAGGGGGCAATCCCGTAGCAAAAACAGAGAAAAAAATAGAGACATAATTAGCGTAGCTGCTGTTCCAACCAAGCAAAATTGATTTGTTTAACCCAAACTAAATAATAATAATAATGTGCATTTGATCAGATATAACTGCAGTACAAGATTATGAGATGCATTATTTGAATGCTTGGCCAAAGAGATGAGTCTTTAATCTAGAGATTTGAACAGAGAGAGAGAGAGAGTGTGTCTGAACCCCAAACATAATCAGGAAGGCAATTCCAGAGTTTGGGAGCCAAATGCGAAAAAAGCTCTACCTCCTTTAGTGACTTTGCTATCCTAGGTACTACCAAAAGTCCAGAATTTTGAGACCTTAGGGAGCGTGAGGATTGAGCGTGGTAGACTAGACTAGCTAGATTAAAAGACTAGGTAGGTACGCAGGAGCTAACCATTAAGGGCCTTATAGGCAAGTAATACTATTTTGTAACTGATACGGAACTTAATAGTTAGCCAGTGCTGAGACTGTAAAATTGGGGTAATATGATCATATTTTCTTGACCTGGTAAGGACTCTAGCCGCTGCATTTTGGACTATCTGTAGCTTGTTTATTGAAGATGCAGGACAACCACCTAGCAGTGCCTTACAATAGTCCAGTCTAGAGGTCATAAATGCATGAACAAGCTTTTCTGCATCAGAAACAGATAAAATATTTCATAACTTGGCAATGTTTCTAAGAAGAAAGAATGCTGTTTTTGTAACATGGGAAATATGATTTTCAAAAGACAAGTGGCTATCTAATATAACACCCAGATTTTTGACTGTAGAGGAAGTAACAGTACATCCGTCTAGTTGCAAATTGTAATCCAAGAGATTCTGTGTACTGTCTTTTGGTCCAATAAGTAATATCTCTGTCTTATCCGAATTTAATAGGAGAAAATTATTGGTCATCCAATCTTTTACATTTTTAACACACTCTGTTAGCTTAGATAATTTAGAAGTTTAATCTGGTCTTGCTGAGATATATAGTTGAGTATCATCAGAATAACAATGGAAACCAATCCTGTATTTTCTAATAATATTACCAAAGGTTAACATGTATATTGAAAATAGCAGAGTACCTAGGACAGATCCTTGTGGCACTCAATACTTTACTGGATTTAATTTAGATGATTCCCCGTTTAAATAGACAAAGTGATAGCGATCGGACAGGTAGGATCTAAACCATCTTAAAGCCTGCCCTTGAATACCTGTATAGTTTTGTAATCGAGCTATGAGTATGTCATGATCTATAGTGTCGAACGCAGCACTAAGATCAAGTAAAAATAGCAATGAGACACAGCCTTGGTCTGACGCAAGAAGAAAGTTTGTAATTTTAACAAGTGCAGTTTCTGTGCTATGGTGGGGCCTGAAACCTGACTGAAATGCTTCATAGAGATAATTTTTTTGCAGGAAGGAGCACATTTGAGCAGACACAACTTTTTCAAAATTTTTTGACATATAAGGAAGATTTGAGATGGGTCTGTAAATTTGCCAGTTCACTAGGATCTAGTTGTGGTTTTTTAATAAGAGGCTTAATGACCGCCAGCTTGGATGTTTTTGGGACGTGACCTAAAGACAATGACGAGTTAATAATATTGAGAAGCGGTTCTTCTGCTACAGGTAACAACTCTTTCAGTAATTTAGTGGGTACAGGATCTAACAGGCAAGTTGTTGGTTTAGATGCAGTGATAAGTTTATTTAGCTCTTCCTGTCCTATAGTTGTAAGGCATTGCAGTTTATCTTTTGGTGCGATGAATGAAGCTAAAGTATTATACGCTGTAGAATCTACATTTGTTATTGTATTTCTGATGTTATCTATTTTATCAGTGAAGAAATTCTTAAAGTCATTACTATTAAACTGTGAGGGCATATTTAGATCGGGTGGCGTCTGGTTATTTGTTAATCTAGCCACTGTGCTAAATAAAAACCTTGGATTGTTTTGGTTATTTTCTATGAGTTTATGGATATGCTCGGCCCTGGCAGCTTTTAGAGCCTGTCTATAGCTGGACATACTGTTTTTCCACGCAATTCTAAATACTTCCAAGTTAGTTTTTCTCCATTTGCGTTCAAGATTACGAGTTTTTTTCTTGAGAGAATGGGTATTACTGTTGTACCATGGAGCAGTACGTTTTTTCTCTAACCTTTTTAAATTTGATAGGGGCAACAGCTTCTAATGTATTAAAAGATGATAGTGCTCATGTTGCTAGTCATTTCGTCTAGTTAATTTGTACTTATGGGTACACAGAGCAGTTGAGATAAATCAGGCAGGTTATTTGTGAATCTGTCTTTGGTGGCTGGAACAATAGTTCTATATGGCCCTGGTGGTCTATACTAGGGGTCGACCGGTATGTGTTTTTCAAGGCCGATGCCGATACCGATTATTACAGATCAAGTAGACCGATAACCGATATTTTGAACCGATATATATGTCTGGTGTAAAAATGAAAATTAATGTTAAAATTAATAATAAGGGCTCTAAAAAAACTGCCTTTTCCTGAATCAAATTTGAGGTGTAAACTGAGTATGAGTGTTAGATAAATAAGTGTATGAGTTGTATAAATAGTGTGTGTTCCACAGTTATTGTTAAGTGTTCATGAGATGGATTGCCTGAGGGAAGAAACTGTTCCTGTGTCTGGTCGTTCTGGTGCTCAGTGCTCAGTGCTCTGTAGCGTCGACCAGATGGGAACAGTTCAAAGAGGGAGTGTGCTGGATGTGAGGGGTCTAGAGTGATTTTGCCAGCCCTTTTGCTCACTCTGGATAAGTACAGTTCTTGGAGAGAAGGGAGGGTTGTACCAATGATTCGCTCAGCAGTCCGGACTACCCTCTGAAGTCTTCTGAGGTCAGATTTGGTAGCTGAGCTGAACCAGACAGTTATTGAAGTGCAGCGGACAGATTCAACGATGGCGGAGTAGAACTGTTTCAGCAGCTCCTGTGGAAGGTTGAACTTCCTCAGCTGGCGAAGGAAGAACAACCTCTGCTGGGCCTTCTTAACAGTGGAGTCAATGTGAGTGTCCAACTTCAGGTCCTGAGAGATAGTGGTGCCCAGGAACCTGAATGACTCCACTGCAGTCACAGTGCTGTCCATGATGGTGAGTGGGGGGAGAGCAGGGGGGCTTCTCCTGAAGTCCACGGTCATCTCCACAGTTTTTAGCGTGTTGAGAGCCAGGTTGTTGAGACTGCACCAGACAACCAGCTCTTTAACCTCCTGACTGTAAGCAGACTAGTCACCGTCCTGAATGAGGCCGATGAGTGTGGTATCGTCTGCAAACTTCAGGAGCTTGACAAAGGGGTCTTTAGACGTGCAGTCGTTGGTGTACAGGGAGAAGAGCAGTGGGGGAGAGAATACAACCCTGAGGAGCTCCAGTGCTGATCGTAAGGAGTGTTGGATGTGTATTTTCCCAGCCTCACTAGCTGCTGCCTGTATGTCAGGAAGCTGTTGATCCACTGACAAACGGAGGTGGGCACGGAGAGCTGAGATCGTTTGGGCAGAGGAGGTTTGGGATGATGGTGTTAAAGGCCGAGCTAAAGTCCACGAACAGGATCCTCACATAAGTCCCTGGTTGTCTAGATGTTGGCAGAACATAATGCAGAGTTCCCATGTTACTCATAGGCACAGACCTGTTTGTCTGTAGGCAAACTGAAGCGGATCAAGAAGGGTCCAGTGAGTACTCAGGGGGGCCTAGCAACCAGGTTTTTCAAAAGAAGTCATGACCCAGAATTAGAGCCCAGGTGCGTAGTCATTGAAGCTCCAGTGATCTGTTGAAGATCTGTGTGAAGATGGGTGCCAGCTGGTCAGCACAGGATTTCAGGCAGGTTGGTGTAACACAGTCTGGGCCTGGTGTTTTTTTCCTTTTCTGCTTCCGGAAGACCTGGCTCACCTCTTCTTCGCTGATCTGATTTGCAGGTGTGGGGGAGAGGGGGGTTGATGGAGGTGTGAATGGTTGTGTGGAGAGGTGTAAAGGGCGGGTGTGGGGTGTCTTTTCAAAACTGCAGTAGAACTCGTTCAGATCGTCAGCCAGTTGTTGATTCTCCACAGACTGTGGAGGTGGTGTCTTGTACAAGGTGATGTTTTATACTTTTCCACACTGATGCCGAGTCACTGGAAGAGAATTTAATCTTTATTTTTTCAGAATACTTCCTCTTTGCCACTCTGGTCTCTTTTTCCAGTGTGTATTTAGCCTGTTTATACTAGACATTATCCCCCTTCCTGTGAGCAGCTTCTTTGGCCTGACGGAGCTGTCTGAGTTTTACATTGAACCATGGTTTGTCGTTGTTGCAGGTTAAATGAGTCCTGGTAGAAATGCACATATCTTCACAAAAACTGATATAAGATGTTACAGTCTCAGTGAGCTCGTCCAGATCGGTGGCAGCATATTCAAAGACGCTCCAATCAGTGAGGTCAAAACAAGCTTGTAATCCTGCTCTGCTTCATTAGTCCATAATACAGGTTTAGCTGATTTCAGTTACTGCCTGTAGGTCGGTATAAGATGAAACAAACAGTGATCAGAGAGCCCCAAAGCGGCCCGCAAACAGAGTGATATGCATTCTTTATTGAGGTGTAACAGTGATCCAATATATTACAGTCTCTGGTGGGACATGTAACATGCTATCTGTATTTTGGCAGTTCACAGGAAATATTTGCTTTATTAAAGTCCCCAAGAATAATTAAAACAGAGTCCGGGTGTTGTTGATCTGTCTCTGTGATCAGATCTGCGAGTTTCTGTAAAGCGAAGCTCACGTGTGCTTGCGGAGGAATGTACACACTTACGAGAATGAATGAGCAAAACTCCCGCGGTGAGTAGAAAGGCTTAGTTAATGAAGAGCACTTCTAGATCTTTACAGCACATATTCTTTAACACAGTTACATCTGTACTCCACCTTTCATTGATGTAAAAGTATGTCCCGCCGCCGTGTGATTTCCCCATTGATTCTGCGTCGCGATCTGCTCTAAACAGCTGAAAGCCCGGGAGACTCAACGCGCTGTCAGGAATGGCATCTTTCAGCCAGGTTTCCATGAAACACAGAGCAACAGAGTTTGAAAAATCCTTATTTATTCAGGAGAGCAGGAGAAGTTCATCCATTTTGTTGGGTAGAGAGCAGAGATTCGCCAGATGGATGCTAGGCAACAGAGTTCTGAATCCGTGCTGCCTGAGCTTCACGAGCGCGCTGGCTCGCTTCCCCCGTCTGCGCGTCCTGAAGTGCTTGATCAGCGCCACAGCTCTCCCGACTACAATGTCCAGCAAAACATTAGAATAATCGAAAACCGGTGAAATATCCGTTGGTGTGTACTTCCGAATGTCCTGCAATTCGTCTCTGGTGAAACTGATTTTAGGGATATAACTAAAGACAGGACAAAATAACAAAAACATAAAAACAAATTTACATAATTTAACAAGGTACTTGCTGGATTTCCAAAACAGGCAGAACACTCAGCAGACCGTCGGCACGGACCCCATCAGCATACAGCCGGTGAGTCCCATGAATCTAGTGAATCTCAACAGTTTATACCAAGTGTAGCTGAACATGCTGAAACTGATTGTCACACTAATTGATGGCACAAACAGGGAGCGAGACCCAAAGGCAGTAGGGACATCAGATTGTCACGAGTTTCTCGTATAGCTGCCGTAGCATCCTCTACCCCAGAATTGGCTATGACAAGGCTTGTGAATACTAGTATTCTACCACCCCCTATACATCTTAAGAACAGATTTGAAGCATTAATGAATGCTGGTGAGGAATCCCCAAATGTGATTAAACATGGATCGGATCAGCCAGCAGCTAACATCGCTACTAACAGCCGCTCAAGGTCGAGCAGACAGCAGCATTCAGCTCAGAGCGCAGCCGAGCCCAGAACTAGATAGTGGGCGACTCCATTATCAGAAACAACAGTAGCAGAAATACAACAACATGCTGCATTCCTCAAGCAACAGTTTATGATGTGAACAAGGAACTTCGGAAAACTCTAATGAAGCACAAGACTGCAAATCAAATCATCATCCATGTAGAGAAGAATGATATTCGGAAAGAGCAGTCAGAACTCATTAAGAAGGACTTCAGTGAACTCTTTGAAACACTTCGAAGACTTAAAGTTCAGTAGTTCATCAGTGGGCCACTCCCAGCAAGAGGAACTAATATGTTTTCACGTTTGCTTGGGCTGAACACATGGCTACAAAGAATCTGCAGCTTAAAAGGCGTCAATTTCATCGATAACTTCAATCTTTCTGGGGCCATAGACAACTGTTTAAACTGGATGGCCTCCCCCTAAACAAACTTGGTGATAAGAGGCTAAAGGACAACATCACTGCTCCATCGTCATCCTTCAGTAGTGTGTGCCCAAAAACTACTCACACCTGATGGCACACCACACACCTGGACAGAGATGAAGTGACCGACAGGACGTTCAATCAGCTTCGGAGTCAATATGTGTTGACACATCCCACAAGGAACACGGATAACACCACGCAGCACAACAAGCCCTGCTCTGTATGGACACCATCACGGCTGAGCATGCCCACAGAGCTCAGCACAGACAGGGGAATGTGCCAGTATCAGCACCGCTCCAAGACTCAGAATCCCAGGCCGACTTTCTGGAAAGACAGCCAGCGGAAGCCAGGGACAACATATTTTCAGCCACCGGAAACACACAGAGGCCCAGCCATGCTCACCAGGACACTGACCCTCTCTCCAACCTTCTCCACTCTAAGCGTTCACCAGAAAAATGGAGGACCTGGTTGATTTTTCAAAGCTCATCGGTCTGAAACGCGAGGTGTGCCGTGATTGGCCAGCTATCCAGTACGTTATGACTGGCC
>JADLZN010009942.1:0-30299 GCA_018155175.1 Sinocyclocheilus anophthalmus
TGTGTGTTTCTCCCTGTCTTTCAGATGTGTACCCTTCTACAGTATTTCTGTGACTGTGAGCTCAGACACAGAGTTGAGGCAATTTTGGCATTCTCTGATCAATTTGTACAGCAGATCCAGTCAAACCAGCGTGAACGATACAATGACCTAATGAGAGCATTTACAATGTCTGCTGCAGAGACCGCTCGCAGGACCAGAGAGTTTCGCTCTCCTCCACTGGAACAGGTATAATACACAACTCTTCATTTTAAACCCACTTATGATTTTAATTGCTTTAATTGCTTTTCACGGTGACTAATCACTGATTGTGTGCCTATATGTAGGTTTTCCTGTTGACTAACTTCAAGCACAGTCCAGAAGAAGAGGATTGCCCTGTGCCAGAGGAAGTGCGGGAATCCCTCCAGAATTTCCACAATGAGCTGCTGAATCACTGTGGTCAGTGTTCAAAATATCTCACAAAAATCACTGTAGTGACACATGTAAAACAACTAAACCCAAGTGGCGCTGTTGCAAAAAATACATGGTGAATTTAAAGTGACGTGACGTGCACCGTGCCCTGTGTGGCCAAGTATGGTGACCCATACTTGGAATTAGTGCTCTGCATTTACCCATCCAAAGTGCACACACACAACAGTGAACACACACAAACCGTGAACACACACACACACACACCCGGAGCAGTGGCAGCCATATTGCTGCAGCACCCGGCGAGCAGTTGGGGGTTTGGTGCCTTGCCAGGGGCACCTCAGTCGTGGTATTGAAGTTGGAAGAGAGCGCTGTACATTCACTCCCCCCACCTACAATCCCTGCCGGTACGAGACTCGAACCCACAACCTTTGGGTTATGAGTCTGACTCGCTAACCATTAGGCCACGACTTCCCCCGAAATTTGCAAAATCACCTTGTGATTAAATTCTCTACAACCAATTCAGTTTCTGTTTTTTCTTTTAACGATTCAAACTAAAAATGTTTTGATTTTTGTACCTCAGGTGTCCACATAGAAGAAGAAGCAGAGGAGGAAGAGGTAGAGGCATCTCTGAGAGGGAGACTGGTCAGTTTAGTGGAGAAGATCAAGACCTTTAGGAAGAAAAAGGAGGAAGAGGAGCCAGAACCAGAGGAAGAGCCCAAACCTAGTGAGTGAAGCAGCTTTAGATGGTAATACTTTGGCTGCATTAGACATCAGAACCAGGTTGAGCCACTACTTCCGGCGAGATTCTGAACTGCGCATTTGGACACTTTACAATCCCATGAGGCCACGGGAGAGGATTTGTGAATGGAAGTGAAGCTTCCTTTTCCTTAAACTGACCTTTTAGGTCATATGACAACAACAACATGACAAATGGAGTAAATGCGGATTACATTCATACTACATAGACTGCACTCGCAAAGTAAGTACTTATTCAAAACTACTCGCAAGAGTCGCAAGTACTAACTAGAGTATGCAATTTTGGACACAGCCGTTGTTCATCTTCATATGACTCAATTATCACTGACCTACAATTCACAATTTTATAATTGCATTTCGCAATCTACTCCTTTATTCCATCTGTGCTATTTTTTTTTAAACTTTTTTATATATATTTAAATTGGTTTTCATGCTATGGCCCCTTTAAGACACACTTCAAACTGACACACAACACAAACACATCCCCTTCTTACCCCTTTAAAGCTGGTGAGGTGCTGCTGTGGTTCAGTGTGTTCTCTCTCACACTGCTCACACACAATCACTGAAGAATGACTTGAGCAAACAGACACAGCGCTTGTGCATTCAGACAAAACACTCAGCATAGACTACACAGAGATAGAGAGAAGAGGAAGGGCGGCAGTCACAGATGAGCACGGAGTGCGCTTATCAAGATTCAGTGTGTTTTGATGTAATTAAAACTGATGGGAGCCTAAGAAGGTTATAACCATAAAAAAGGCCAAGAAAGGGGCTGAGAAGGGTGGTGGACAAATAACAGGCATTGTGAAGTGAACTTCAGTCTTTCTTGATGACGTTCAGCAAAACCCAAACTATTTAATCCGAGGATTTCTTCTATGAAACACAAATGGAGACATTTTGAAGAATGTTCACTCTGCTCATTTCCATACAGTGGAAGTGAATGAATAAAAGTGAATGGTGGTGGTTTGTCAAGCTCCAAAAGTGCAAAAAGCACAATAACAGTATCATAAAATTAGTCAATTCGACTCGTATTCCAAGTCTTCTAAGATAACTTTGCAAGAAAACTGATGAAAATGTAAATATTTACTCATGTTACTATGAAAATATGGACTTTAAGATACTTTATGTTGTTGTTTTGTCCTTTTCAGAGCCACAATCATATTCACTCTGTGCCAAACAGCAGCAGGAACATCGTGTGATACTTCATATGGTCCTGTGAAGTTTCACAGCACGTGGATTTTTTGGATGAACTAAACCATCTGAAGTAGATCTGAAAGAAATTTCTGAAAGCAAACTTTAAAACTGTAAACCAAAACAAGGATTAACAAAACTGCAGAGACAATGGAAGCTCCCTTTGGGAACAGGTACACCTTATTTTTCATATGCAAACTAATGGGCATGTATTGGAAAAGCTGAGCTGATTTGAATGAATGTGTCATGATGGTAGCACACCTGTCTTGACAAACACAATCTGACCACTGATCATCAATATGAGCTCATAAAGTCTATATGGATATTTATGAGTTTCCATGCACTGTTTGTCTCCCTGTGTCTTGTGCATGTAATAAACAGCTCTTTATTAACGCATTGGCCTTTGACAATACACACTTTGTACACAGGACATATATAAACGCACTTCTTTGGAAACCACAGCATGTCTGTTTATCTATTCATCTCAACAATGCTGTTTTTTTTAAAGGGGTCATATGATGTTGCTAAAAAGAACATTATTTTGTGTATTTTGTTTAATGAAATGTTTATGCGGTTTAAGGGTTAAAAAAACACATTATTTTCCACATTACATTATTGTTGCTCCTCTCTGCCCTGTCTTTCTGAATTGCGTTGATTTTTACAAAGCTCATCGTCTGAAAAAGCCGGTGTGCTCTGATTGGCCAGCTACCAGTGTGTTGTGATTGGCCGAATACCTCAGCTGTGTGCGGAAATGTTCGCTCTTACCATTACGGTGATGCAGTGTCTACGGCGGAGCGACGAGCAAAAACATTTCTTAAAACCATTATAAACGAGGGCATTTGTTGATCCAGTAGTGGGGAAATTACTGATTATAATGATTATACGTCTTTTTACGAATTAGTGCATCACGCGCGTACATAAAACAATGATGCATTTGTGATCGGAGAAATGACAAACAACAAGCGCTAATCTCCACTGCTTAAAAATCACGTTTGAATCGTCAGTGCAAATCCTTTAAATATAAAAAAGTACTTACAGTCTGTGAGTCAGAACAAGCCGGCATTGTAGTCTACTCTCACAGGATCAGGAAACAGTCCTCCATAAAATGCGCTGCACACATCTGAATATTTGGGTTGAACTGTTCTGGAACAGTGTTGTAAATACAACTTAACCACTGATTTCTAGTCGTGTACTTTTTTTTGGAAGACCAAACAAAGTAGTTTCGCGTTCACAAAACGAAGCACACAGCATAACACACAGCGGGCTTGATGTGAGCGGAGGGACGGCTGAGAACGAGGCGGCGGCGGATCGACGAAGGAGGTCGGCGGGCTTGCAGCAACCACAGTGACGACCCGGGTGGACTCCGCTTAGTCCACGGTGTGAAGAAGATCCGGCGCTCACAGTGCCAAAATGGATGTATTCCCTCAGCGGCCAGCACTGATCAGCTCTAGGCATGATGAAGCGGAGATCGTCCTCTTTTGGAAGACCAAACAAGTAGTTTCGCTTTCACAACTAAACAAACAGCGTCTCCACGACATGGCGGTGGTGGCAACAACAATTATACAGTGAGAATAAAAGTTATGCCTTCTTTCTTTACGTGAGCATTTGGGCGGTGTTATGAAAATCTTCCCACATAGTGATGTAGATATTTTGGGGCGTGTTAGAACGAGCCGTTTTTTAGGTAGGCGTGGCTGACTCTTAAATTCTATAAAGAATATCTCTTTGGATTTAAAACTTTAATCTTTGCAACTTTACAGATCTTATTTATGCACAATCAGCTTGTAACACTCCACAGAGAAAGAAAAAATTTAAATCGCATATGACCCCTTTAAAATGCCCAACTTGGTAATAAACCATAACCTACTATATGACACCTGCTTCTGATTTCTATTGATTGGGATGTGCAATAAAAGATTAGATTACAAGCAACGCTAGTGTGTTGTGGGAGGTTGCCCGAGGCATTGCTTTGCTGTTGCTGAGGTTTTCTGCTGTTACAAGGATGTTATATATCTTTAATGTAAGTCTATGGAATTTTTAACATCTCAATGAGATGGTTAGAGAAATATTTACCTGCTAAAAACACCAGCATTGCTGGTCCTGTTGTGTTTTTAAGCGAGTATTCCCAGCAGGCTTCTTAAATAGTTAGTTTAAGAAGGTTATTTAAATGGCTTCTTTAATGGGTTAAGTCAACCAAATATGAAATTCTGTCATTAAGTACTCACGCTCGGTCGTTCCAACCCGTGACCTTCGTTCATCTTCGGAGCACAATTTAAGATATTTTTGATGAAATCTGAGGGCTCTCTGACTCCCATAGACAGCAAGGTAACTACCACGTTCAAGTGATCGACAAAGTAATCAGTGTGACATCAGTGGTTCAACTGTAAAGTACTGCGTCACTTGTGGACGCGCGTTCATGACAGTACCATGATTACTGTCGCCACGCGCGGTGTCCACAAGTGACAAGAAACTTTACAGTTGAACCACTGATGTCACACAGACTACTTTGTCGATCATCTTGGTACTTTTCTGGAACTTGAACGTGGTAGTTACCTTGCTGTCTATGGGAGGGTCAGAGAGCCCTCAGATTTCATCAAAAATATCTTCATTAGTGTCGAAGATGAATGAAGGTCTTATGGGTTTGGAATGACACAAGGGTGAGTAATTAATGACAGCATTTTCATTTTAGGGTGAACTAACCCTTTAAACCCAGTGAGATTCCTTGCTGATTCACGTTAGACCATAAAGACTGTGAGGGTTGACCAGATTATCTGGCGGTATCACCAGCTAGACCGGCACCAAACCACCACTAACCAGAATAAATCAGCCTGGACCGGCATGGAAATTCATACTGGGGTTGTGACAGCATTGACTTGAGACTATTAGCACTATCAAACTATTCAAGAAACTGAGGTACAGGAGGGCTGAATGTGTAAGAGTTTTTACCTCTGCATTTTCAAGTTGAAGAGTCTCCTTATCCGAAGTAGCATGGAAACCGTTGTTTTCTTCTGGAACAGAAAAATGACAATATACTGTATAGGGTGTTAATAGATATTCAGTTGACTTCACCAAAAATTCTTCCCTTTTCTAGTTGTTTCTTCAAAAAATGAGCTGTTGTGAAATCAATGTGTAAATTCCTTGTGATAAAACTAAGACAAAATGAACAGTTCCGCAACCATTTGCCATTTTGTCACACTTTTGGTGATAAAAAAATAAATCAGGTGACGGTCTCAATTGTCCAAACAGACATGCTGACTTGTTTAGCTAAACCCTTGTTTAGCTGCTCCTCACACTAAACCAAATATATTTATCATCAGATTAACACATAAGGAGCCAGATTTATCAAACAGGGCAAATTAGTGTGAGAACAACAGCATCCCATAAAAGCGCAGACGGGAGTGGAAAGTTCATGTCAGGCTGATCTACTGACAGTGAGCAAATTAAAAGACACAGACACAGCCAGATATTTTCCATAATGACCAACGCATTTGAATATTGTATTATTATTGTTGTTATCATAGATTATTATATTGTTTTATACTGTGTCATAAGAGTTTAAGACCATATACATAAGAGGATTAACACAGTGGGAGCGTCTTGAAATGTTTGGAAGGTAATCCTTGAAGATGCAATGCAAATCTTGATACTTTGGTTATGTGTCCATGAAGAGAAAAAAAAGTGCACTAATGTCTGGTGTTGAATTGTCGATTTAAGTTCACACCTAATAGGAAATACAGCTGTCGATCCCAAACACTGATTGCATGTAGCCACACAGTCTGAGAACAGCTCTTGCATCTAAATGCAGTTGAAGGTTTCTCATCAGACCCGGCTAAATTTACTGCAGATGGGTTTCCTGTAAGCCACGGTGAACTCCCTACAGTCTTGAGCACCAGAGCTAATAACATGCTGGACTTTCTAAACAGAGACATCTGAGTAGATATTTTAGCAGCATATTTTCTTTTCTTTTCCTATATACACAACCTACGTGAACATTTTTCAGTATTTCTTGAAATGGAGCAGGTTTTTTTATTGAACCTTTAGACAAAATAATGATACATGAGGCTTTTATGGCTCATATAGTATGATATAAGAGAATATGGAGCTCATACTTGAGGAAAAAACACCTGTTTAATTCAGAGGCCCAAAAATATGGTGCATCTGCTGATATTTATATTTATATATTGATAGCTTGTAATGACAATCACTGAGATCTTTATAACAGCAGACTATGTAAATAAAATGCATATAAATATCAGATGTCACTCTTTATCCCACAATAATATGTCTTAGTAAGATGACATTTAAATGCTTGCTTTGGTGATTCAAAACATTTACTGCTTAGGTTTTTTTGCAATATAATTTATTAATTGAGCGATTGTTTTCCAAAAAAAAAAAACATGTATGGATTAAAGAAACATAATTTGAAATAAGTATTTGAATACGTTATTCTTATGTCTACTTGTAAAAATAAGTCACTGTGAAAGACGCATACCATAACATGAGAGGTTTTACAATTATTAAAGGCCTTTAATTTGCTAAAAAAGTATAACTATCAATCAACTGTTTATAAATGTGTGCAGCTATAGCCTATATGTGACAGTGGTCTTTCAAACAAGCCAGGATTCGTTTAAAATGAAGCTGCCGATTAATGTTTATTTGCAAGGCAATGGAGATTACTTACTTTTGATTGACATTCAGTATTGTATTACATCTACCCAAAGTGACTTGCATTGCTTTGAAGGCATATTATATTATGTTCTGCGTGAACTGAACCCATGACCTTTGTTGCTAGCATCATGCTCTATTGTTTGAGCTTCAGAAATCATACATATCGTACATACTGTTTCTAAAGATCTACATTTGAACCAGCTAATCAAGATCTCTTTTTCTTGACCGCTGCAACAAAACAGGTCATCTAAAGACAGTTTTAGGTATGTGACACTGGAAGTGAGAATGCGTGCTGACACAAGAAACTATGAACACGAAACACGTGCAACATGTTTTGTGGTTAGTCTTTATATACATCAAGCGCCAAATTTTTTTTTTAAATCCATAGATTAAAAAAACAAAAAGTACAATTTCAAAATGGCATTAACATTAGTTACAAAGTTCTTTTGAGAGGAAAGCTTTTATGGGTCAGGTGGCAGTGCATTAACTAATGTGGAAAGCATAAAGGTATAGAGGAAGAGACAATAGAGGCCTTTATCAGCTTACCAGGGAACTCTTTACAGGGGGGTAATATTATGCTGCTAAAAAGAACATTATTTTGAAATGTGTTTATGCGGTTTAAGTTTTAAAAACACATTATTTTCCACATAATGCACATGATTGTTTTCCTCTATGCCCCGCCTTTCTGAACGCGTCGATTTTTACAAAGCTCATCGTTCTGAAAAGCAAGGGGTGCTCTTGACTTGGCCAGCGATCCAGAGCGTGTGATTGGACCGAATACCTCAACGCGTTTGTGACGGAAATGTTAGCCCATACATATGTGATGCCCCTGTGGCCGGAGGAAGCGACGATGCACAAAACATTAAAACCCATTATAAGAGGCATTCGTTGCATCAGTGGGGAATAATAGGGCATTATAATGACTTTACGTCTTTTAAAGTTGCGTTGCACGTGCGCGTAAACATAAAAACATGTCTTGCATTTGTGCTCGGAGAAATTCAAAAAACAAGCGCTGCCTTACATGCTCAAAAAAAACTCGCTGTAAATATATAAATATAAAACCTCTTTAATATAAAAAACGTACTACAGTTTTGAGTCGAACAGGCGGGCTAAAAGTAGTTCGCTTCCAACCAAAACACGCTGTGAACCACGGCTTTCGAGGAAGAGCGGGCTTTTGTGGCTGAGTGGCAGAGGCGGCGGGCTTCTGTATTAGTATTATAGTAGATTTCCTCAGTGACCAGAACGGATCAGCTCTAGGCATGGCGAAGCAGATATCGTCTCTTTTGGAAGACCAAACAAAGTGTTTTCGCTTTGCACAACGAAACCCACAGCATCTTCACGACATGGCGGCGGCAAAAATACTACAGCGAGATAAGTTACGCTTTCTTTCTTTGCGTGACCATTTGGGCGGCGTTATGCAAATCTGAGGTAGATATGAGGGGGCGTGTTAGAACAAGCCGTTTTAAGTAGGTGTGGCTGACTCTTAACTTTAATAAAGAATATTTCTTTGGTTTTGAGATTTTAGTCTTTGCAACTTTACAAATCTTTTTTATGCACAAGAGCTTGTAACACTCCAAAGAGGAAAGAAATATTGTATTCGCATCATATGACCCCTTTAACGCTGCGCACATCATGCTGGGACAAGAGAAGACCAACTGAAGTCAGCAACATTCAGACAGCTCTGACAAAGGCTGTGATATTCGTATTGTGCCTTGATTCGTACCTCTAGTCGCATTAGTAAAAGTGGCAAGTCATATTTGGATTCACTATCCATCTTACTATGATTGCTGATGGTTCAAAGTCATTGTCAAGCTACTGTTTTACACCAGTGTTACTGAGCAGCTTCAGAGGAGTGCAGGCAGGGTAGATCTGAGCCGATCAGGGAGTCTGGTATTAGTTCTGTAGCCCAAATCTTCCCCAAGTCTGCGATGAGCTAAAACAACTGCTTTGGCTGTAGGCATGCACAGAGATTATGACAGAGTGCAGGGCAAGTACATGACTATTTTAAGGCGAAACTTAAATTCATGGATTTCAAAGGGGTAAGTATCTCCGTCTACTTCGTTTAACAGCACAGAAATACAGCAGCTGTAGAGTTCATGAGAGTTTACATTACTGTCTGTCCACCCGCTGTATCATATATACACAACTCATATTTAAAACAGAATTCTTAATTAATGATACATCTTCATACTATGTTACAGTGTAACTTTTATATCAACGTCTGCTGTCTACAAGAACAACAACAACATATTTTGAAGTTATGTGTCCACATATTGGACTTCACTGATTGTAATGCAATGTAAACGTAAGGAAAACGAACTATAGCCTATAATGCATATAGTACTAGTTCAAAGCGTGTTTAAACTTCATTTAAAACCATTACTAGGCTATAAATAGATTCTCTTAGCGTTAAATACAAATAATTTGGATGGAATGCGGATAATTACTAACTTGGGGTTTTGGAGTCATAATGCTTGTTCACATGATTCTTTAAAGTCTGGAGATTGATATACAGTATGCATAAAAGCTGTATCGTTTGAGAAAATCATTAAAAATACGGACCCTTCAGGAAAAGAAGTCTGTGTGTTTCACAGTGTCCAGGAATGCTGTTAATAATGAAGGGTGTTGTTAGCGAGCCTGCATGAGTGTGTTTTATGTGTATGCTTGAATCCATGCGTAAACATACAAACAGACTGCAAATACTGCCCAGCCAACTGGCAGTCACATCCAGCTGGGTCACAGGCCTGACTGCCTAATGAAAGTCTCTCTCTCTCTTTCTTTCTGCCTCTGCTTCTCTGCCTCTTTCTCACTCTAGAGACTGCAAGCCTTTTAAACTGTAAACTGTAAGAAGAACTGAGGGGTTTGTGGGGGCTCTGGCTTCTGCATGCATGGCCTCATACACCCTGATCCCCCAAAAAACAGCAGGAGACACACACAAGCACTGGCTGAGGGTGTAGCGTTGTGTTTACATCTCAAAATACGTCCATATCAATAGTCCAGCTGTACATCAAAAGCCCATTAATGCAATAGTAACCTGTTTCAAAATACAGGAACGCATTTATGCTGCAGAGGATTGCCAATAGCAGTTTTCTCAACCAACTGCTGGGGCTGAACATAAAAATGATGGCAAATCAAATGTCTGGACATGAAACTGCTGTTTGAAAAGGTCGATATTGATTTTTCTCTGATAAAGTCAATGCATGCACTTTATTCAAACTGACATGTCCTCCTCAGGGAGTCTTTTGCGTCTAGACTCACTTATGAGGTCCATATGTCGATTAAACTGAAGGAGCAAGACCAGAAGACATCTTTATTACTCAGAGGTTGCTCTTTCACTTTGCTTATTGACCTCTTTTTTATTTTTGGACTACAATTTTTATGCTTAGACACCGGTAAATCCCTAAATAGCTCTGTTGCAGCCTTAAGACTCCATTCACACCGAACGATAACTGTAACATAACTTATATTCGCATCATAAGCGCACATTCGCAGTTTTGTCGTCTGCCACTTTAAAATGGGCTCAATCTCTTTAGTTGTCGATTCTGATTCTGTCAGTGTTTTATTGTTCATCTAGTTGAAAAGAAATATACTAAAATGTATTGAAAACATTTCATTTCATGCTAATATCCTACAAATACTTTACTATGTGTGTACTTAATAAACAATTACCCTGCACCACACTTGTACTTTTTAGTATCCTCAACTGTTTACGTACAGCCTACTAATTGTAGTAACTACTTTTGTGCTTAATGTACTTGAATGCTGGAGTATTGCTGAAGTCCAACCTAAAATCACTCAAGTATATTAGAATTGTGCTACAAGTGCAATAGTGCCAGTAAAAAAAAAAAAAAAAAAAAAAAAAAAAAAAAAAAAAAAAAATAATGTCAGGTCGTACTTTAAATATTTTGCATTTAAATTATTCAAAGTTCATAATCCTCATCAATAGTGACATTAAACACATTTTAGTCTTAATATGAAGAAATGTGCATTGTGCACAAATACTCCAAATAAAGTTTAATTATAAATTTTATAACAGTTAGTCTCAAACAATATGTCAGTAAATATGTTAATAGATCATTTAATTTAGGCTATACTTTATCAAAGAAATGTAATTTTAAGTATAGTACTTTTTTACAGGTCATCAGCTGGAAAAAACTGTCCTGAAGTGCTTCCGCTTTCTGTTCACTGTGTCCCCCTATTACAATAGTTGTAAGTGTGACTTCCGAATCCTCATGAACTACCATTATTAAAACGTTAGTTGAGTTATCTGTATAATTTTAGCGTCCTTGGTTATAAGTTATGTGTTACATCCTTATTTTATTTATTATCATAATCATCACACACTGTTTCGCTAGCACTAAATAGTTATAATGTCTATTGGCACTTTGTTATCTTCTTGTATTTTACCTAGCAGCTAAAGATAGAAGTTTTTGCTCAATAATCAGAAAATAGTTACTTCTGTGTGGATAAATATGGTTTATAACGCATAAAACTATTTAGGGGGCATGCCTGATGTTCAGAAAATAACCAGATTTGTCAACATTTCATGGAGGGCAGTTAATGCTTTAGCAAACGCGCTAAAACCACGAACCTTTAAGTACAAACACTGTGATTTTCTCTGAGTCGAAAGACATAGAGCTTTACTTTGGACATGAATTGGTGTTATGGCTTACAACACAGTACCAGAATTGCTAATTGTACAAAAGTAAACAAAAACATTCCTAAAAACAATAAATGTATTTCTTTCCCCCCTTTTTTAGGCTCTGTCCATATTAGTGTCTGTCTGATTTGGCTAGCTATTACCAAATTAATCTGTCCGTTTAGCATTTAGAATGATTTTCCCCTGGCTCTTTTTCCGAAGGCAAAACAATAAAAGCAGAAGACCTCAACAAAATGTACTGTCTCTGAGAAGCAAGTGAGATATTATTTGTGATTTAGAAGGATCTAAACTTCCTGTCAGAGACTTTTGAAGAGCCTTGCAGTGCCTCGCTCACCTGTTAAGTGCTTACGAACAACTATGTTCAGAAACAGTCCGCTTAAATGGCCTTTGCTCTGTGGGCCTATATATCGAGACTGTAAGGTCTAATAAAAGGTTCAAGCGAGAGTGAGCTTCTCGGCGAGGGAAAGTGCAGCGTTTTTTTCCCTGTGTCCCGCTTCCATTAGCGCAGCTCCCCTGTGTGTAATGACCAGGCCCAATGCTTATCCCGGCATAAGACTTAAAGCGATCGAGCCCCTGCCTCGAACGGCACGGCTGGAGTGATTTGGGAAATAACGAGGAGCCGTGGCCCTGACCGGGTCTGGAAACAACTGAACGCTCATTAAGAACGGACTGATGGGAAAGAGAGAAGCTAATGCAGCGAGTCAAACGGATTTGCTTTCTCTCATTATTTCTCTTCCTGTCTCTCTCTCTCGGCTCGCTTCCTGTCCCCGCAGTGTCCCTTTAAATAATTCTTCTCATCCCCTAGTAATCTGAAAACGAGAGGGTGCACTTTGCCCATTTAGAGAAACTCTTCAATGAAAATATTTAAGCAGTCTAGTCAAACACCTTGTGGAGAGTTTGAGCCTGTAGAGGCTAGAAAAAGCGGCCGTGAGCCAGGGAGCAGTTGCTGAGAATGAATGATTAGGGGCCGCCCGCTCTTCGCCAAGTGCCACACGGCCAAAGTGGCTTGGGTTTACAGGGGGCATTATCGATAATTTATTGGATCATCTGCTTTTTCTCTCACGCCAAGCCAAGATAAAGCGGAGTGAGGCCTCTCGACAGAAGCCGGAGCTCGAACTCACTTCGCCAGAGCGGATGGTTCGACAGACGGCAACGAGTTATTTGCATCAACAGATGGGATTTAGCTTTGTGACTGCATTGTAACGCTGTTGTATCGAGAGAACGGGGCACAATTAAACAGTTTGAAGTTTTCTTTTCCGTAGAGGAGCTTGAATTTGGCTAATGGGTTGAGTAAAGTGAATCACATTTTGGAAAACTCCTTTGACGGAGAGAGTTTTTGGCGGTAACAAAGTATCTTTTCTTGCACATTACAGTACATCAATTCTTAAAGTCTGTGTGAATCGCCCATCTCCTGTTTCACTTATACTGTATAATAATTGCAGAGTGAAAAGGGCTATTCAACAAAGAAAAAAAAGCATGAAGTAATTGGACTGTGAAAAGTGGCTGTTCCATAATCAGAATGGAATCAGAATAATGCCAGTTCATTAATTGCATCTAATTAGTTATTTGGTTATTGGTTTAACAATATAGCATGATGCAAATCTTTTGGCAAATTCTGGGGGGGGGGGGGGTGTACTTCAAAATCATTGACATGTAATTAAGCAATATAATGGTGACTTGAATACACATTATATATATATATATATATATTCTATATATATATATATAGATAATATATATGAACCTGTCTTCAAATTTCTGTATTAAAAATGTTTCCATCTTTTAAAGTTTCTTTTGAAGTGATAGTTCACCCAAAAATTATAATTCTGTCATTAATTACTCACCGTCTTGTTGTTCCAAACCCGTAAGACCTTCGGTTCATCTTCGGAACACAAATTAAGATCTTTTTGTTGAAATCTGAGAGCTCTCTGACCCTCCATAGACAGCAATGATATTACCATGATCAACGCACAGAAATGTAGCAAGGACATTTGTAAAATAGTCCATGTGACATCAGGGTTCAACCATAATTTTACGAAGATACGAGAATACTTTTTTTTGCCCAAAGAAAACAATAATAACATATTTATTCAACAATTCTCCATTTTGGAGAGTACCCCAGAACGTTATCCACATTCAGCAGATTTACTCCTCCCAATGGCGCTATAGGGTGACGTGGAGGAGACGAATAGTTGAATAAAGTCGTTATTTTAGTTTTCTTTGCGCACAAAAATTATTCTCGTAGCTTTGTAAAATTATGGTTGAACCACTGATGTCACATTGACCATTTTAACGATGTCCATACTACATTTCTGGGCCTTGATCTTGTTAGGATCCTTGCTGTCTATGGGAGGGTGTCAGAGAGCTCACGGAATGCATCAAAAATATCTTCATTTGTGTTCCGAAGATAAACAAAGGTCTTACAGGTTTGGAACGACATGAGGGTCGGTGGGGGTTACTATCCCTTTAAACTAAGTGGGGTCCATATTAATTTCACATTCACTCCACAATGCATTCGATCGTTTGCTCCAAGTTTAAACCGCCTTTTGTAATTACAGCCTCTCTTCATTAGCCCAATGAGTCACTTGTGTCTTGAGCTTGACGCACAGCCATGTACGTGAACATGCTTTTACCTCAATAATTCATAATCGGGGAGGGGTGCTGAATAATTGAACTGAACTTGAAGGCTTTTTTGCACAGTGGAGCTTTTACATTGGGCTTGATGTATCTGGAAGAGAGCGAGAGGGGGGAAAGAGTGCATAGTGCTAAGCTGTGTTTTCACCACTCGTCTCATTGATCAATAATTTACAGAGACCCTCTGACTGGGACCTGTGCACTCCAAAAACTAGTCAATGACACAAACCGGCCTGCACCCTTCCCGAAATCCCTTTCCACGCTCCTTAATCCACCATTACCTCATACTGCACAAAGACATGCTTGAATTCTGCAAAAATGGAACTTGGCCTCCACAGTTCTAGGAAATACTGAGGCAATATTACAGTAAGTGCCTTTCATCTAGGAAATGAGGATTGCTGGTGGAAAAAATAGCATAGCCAATAAGAACCAATGTGGGTACTGCAGGGCAGCCGTGCTTGCATTCTCCCTGGCTGATGGGAAAAAGAGCAGCGGCTCAGGGTGGCGCTTTATCGCACGAACAAGCTCCTGAGCTCCAGCCCCGCTCGCCGAACCATCATCAAAGGCTGCGGAACAGAGAGAAACCGCTCCGTTGACTCTGATCTCGGGTTGTTAAGGCATGGCAAGTGACTAATTAACACAAAAGAAACTAGCGGGCGCCTGCGGAGCACTAGGCTGAAATGAGGGACGCTTGAATGTACCTGGAGAGCACATGAATTCATAAAATGTGCAGAGGCCTGGTGGAGACTCGTTTAAACGGTATGCAGATGCACTTTTGGGAGCGTTGCGTCAAGTCCTGGAGACTGACGATCCAGAGGCAGTTTGAGGACATCGATTGCACTTCCTCTGATCTCGGTTTGCAGACAAACAGGAATGGGTAGCGCAGAGGGTGTTAGCAATTTATACTTCACCCAGACTTGATCTTCAAGCGTGAATCATTTGTGCTCTGCTCAAGTCCTTCTAGGGCAAAAGAAGGACACTTTAGCACAGTTTTAAAAAGATTTCTTAGTATGGAAATAGAATATACTTTTAAATTGATAGTTTTATTTTATTTGTTCTTACAAATGAGGAACATTTTTGTCATCATTTAGTCTCCCTCATGTTGTTCCAAACCTGTACGAGTTTCTTTTTTCTGTTCACCTCAAAAGAAGATATTTTTACACTCTTAAAAATAAAGATGCTTCACAATGCCATATGAAGAGCCTTTTTATCTAAATGGTTCCATAAAGAACCTTTAACATCTGAAGAACCTTTCTCTTTCACAAAAGGTTCTTTGTGGCGAAGAAAGGTTCTTCAGATTATAAAAAGGTAAGAAAGAGGTGGTTCTTTGACTGAATGGTTCTTTGCGGAACCAAAATGGTTCTTCTATGGCATCATTATGAAGAACCTTTGAAGCACCTTTATTTTTAAGAGTGAATGTGGCTAACCAAACAGTTGCCATTGACTTCCATAGTATGAAAATATGGTTACTATCAACTCTTCAGTTATGAACATGCTTACATATTAATTTTATGTTCAGCAGAATAAAGAAATTCATACAGGTTTGGAACAACTTGAGAGTGACTAAATGATAACAAAACTGTAATTTAAGTGTGAACTGAATGTAGTGTTTTTTAGACTGTAAATTCCAATTAAATGAAAATGTATTGCTATTTACAGTACATTTACATTAAATTAAATTAACTGGCTTTAGAGTTCCACTTTAGACCTACCAAAATATGATTTTAATTACATCTTTATATGTAATTTCATAATCATTACTTCTATTGTCTTTGAAATATGTTTAAAGTGTACTGCTGAATGTACTGATAAGCATTTATGATAAACTAAAATATTATTTAATGTAATTTCTATTGAAACTTTTATAATTATAATCAAATACTGTAGTATGTTATTCTACACATCAAAATAAGTGTACCTCTTTAAAGCACAACAAAAGTTTATTAAAACAATGATTTAAAATGTAATTTAAAACTTTTAATTTGACATTATTACAAAATGTATTTGTGTTTAGAGACATTCATGAAAGTTCTCGACGTACACTTAAGTGGCCTTTTATTCATATTTTATTTCGTTTTATAATATCATTCTTATGATTTCTTAGAATTTATTATGATTAATTAAATTTGAACAAAATGTATTTAATATTACTTAATGCAGATATGATAATATCTGTAAGTACAGTTTTTTGTTGTTGAAGATTTAAAATACACTAAAGATGCACATTCAGCATGCTTAAGGGTTATCAATGTATTTTTGAACAAAATAATTCAGATGGCTTAAAGTGGATATGTGCGTATGAGTTCAGGAGGTTTTGCCATTTTTACTCACCCACAAACCAACAGAACTTAGACAGGGTAGCGCCACCCTTAATTTCTGACAGGAATGAAAACGACGCTGTGAGGAAGTACACAGATTGTACGGTTTATTTAACGCATATGGACTGTTCAGTGACCACACTGTTCTGAAAAACTTTTTTTTTTTATATAGTTCTGGAGTTGTGAAAATTTGGTAGGATCGTTATACAGACTGCCATTGTAAAGCTAAGCCTATCCATCACAGTTTCTTCTGCATATATCCATAATGGCGTCTAACCAATAATTCCTAATGCATTCACTTTGATTATTTGCGTCCATACAATTAAAGTAAATGAGGTCCAGTGTTGTTTGACCAACAGATAAAGTGAATTATTGGCTACCAAGAAGAATTAGAAACAAAACTTTACCTTTTTCCAACTCAGACTCTCATATTACTTATTCATAGTGTATTTGAATTGATTTTGCATTACAACTTTACACTTTACATCCAATGTTGAGAACCAGTTGCGAACTGCTGCTCTACCTGATACAGGAAGACACTGCGAGAGCTTCCGTCTACTGGAAAGTGCACACCATGGGGCTCGAGACATGGATCGTTTGTTATTCCCGCCTGGCCCATGGGATTACTCAAACATTGTTCAAAGCTCAAACCAAAACAAGCAAAGAACTGCCCGAGGTTATGAGCAACCCTCACCACTGAGAATCTGAATACGACGATATCTCCTCCATTTAGAGGTCAAGTTGGGGTTTGTCTGATGTGATTTATGATACAGAAGCTCACCTAGGACTATTGAGGAAAATACATGTCACCCTGTGTTGCTTGGTTAGAAAAACAGCATCTGATCGCTGGTGATAGATGGATCTGTTGGTAGCCGGAGCTTGTGGAGATGAAGACGGGCACAACGTGTCCGAGGCAGTGGTGGTTAATCTTCATCTGCGGTCAGAGGTTCCTCGTGTCCCCTGAAGTTCATGTTTCCTGTATTGATTAAAGGCTGCTGGATGGGCCCCCCTGTTTTGAGGGGAAAAAGTTCTCTGTGATGAGTTTCTCAATTGACTTACCTCTATTGTTCAGGTAGTGGATAAATAGCACAGCGCTCGATGGAAAAACCACAAAGGACATCTCTCTAATATCTCAACTGTTTCCCCAAGATCTCCAATGATATCAAATGGAGCGCAAATGGAGGCATTTTCGTAGGTTTCCTGCTTCTCAGATGTTTCTCCTGCAAAGAAGATCCTTCATTACATTAAGTTATATGATCAGTTCATGCATTTCCCAGCAAAAGAATCAGAATCAGAATCAGAATGAGCTTTATTGCCAGGTATGTTTGCACATACGAGGAATTTGTTTTAGTGACAGAAGCTCCACAGTGCAACAGAATGACAGTGACAAGACAGGACACAGATAATAAAAATAATAATATACAAATATACAACTACAAATATACAAATGAACACATGACCTTGGCATTGCTAGCGTCATTTTCTCCAAGAACTCACATCTGCTTCCTCCAGAGTTCCAGAAGAGACCTCAACAGTCTCTCAAACTGCGCTCAGACTTGCCAAAGTACCAAATCTACAAGCAAAAGTCACAAAAGTTCAGTATGAACTCATTTTATCCCTTCAAATAGCCTATTTATATATAAAAAATAGTACGCATCAAAATGAAAACTAGCCTAGAAATAACACATATAATATCAATACTACAAATTATATTAAATTAATTGGTTATATATATATACTTTTAAAAGTGAATTTTAAGACTTCTGAGATGAAATATATAATATATATAATAATCATGCAATATAATAATAATATACTATAAACATTTATACCATTTTTTTTATCATACTCCTTATCTCTTATAATAAAATTAATTGTAAATTGTTACAAGATATTTTTAATATTATAGGCCTACAGTATGTTTCTGTTATATGTCAAAAAATTGTTACACAAAACCAAAATTTGGTTAAATATTAATTTTTTTCTAGAATTTTTAGTAAAGTAAGTGCTTTAGAGATGAAGTATGAATATAATATATATAATATAATATTTATAACACTTTTATATATCAGTCATTATATTATAAATTATTCCTTATTAAATTATTATACAGTATGTTTCTGTTGAATGTAAACATGATGATGAATGTTTATTTTTCCTAAAGATTTTTAAAAGTGACCTTCTTCAAGTTTAACATGAGTAGAAATTCTTTAGTATACATTATATCTAAACATTTATAAAATTGTTATGTCTTTTCATATTACAACTCCTACTGTAATAAACATATAATTCTAACTATAAACAAAATTAAGCATTAGCGTTAGTTCTGGCAGGTCACATCAATCAAGCTTGCATCAGCTGACTCTCAGATCCCCATCTACCTATAGGAATACGACACCTATCGCTGCATTCCTATATAAGCTCTATTCAGTATTATTCAGCAGCTTTACAGCTTTCCCCCGGAGCAAATTACCCTGCTCCATCCCCAGCTCCTCCTTTCGCCACAGTCAGGACTTGGCGTTCTGATATTCCTTGCTAATCAGACTCCTTTATCTTGAATAAAATGTTACACTTAAATATCATTAAGTACAATAATGATATCTGCCTTGTTCTGTTCTGTTAACCCTAGGGGGGTTATTATTGCTGCTCTCCCTGCTCATTCATGACAGGCTGCATGGATGGGCAGGGAGGTTTTTGCCCAGAAAAGAACCATACCACCAAACCAAACTTTATGATAAGTATCTATCATTTTGACGATAGTGGTCCTGACAAAACTAGTTATAATTAATTATAAATATCATGTTCCTGTGTGTATGTAAACAATAATTTTGTTTGTTGCTATATTTATTTTAACTAAAGATTTTTATAAGTATATAATACATTATAATACAGTATAAACATATCATATTATCATTATGTTATAAATCTTATTGTATTGTACAGTATGTCCCTGTTGTATGTAAACAATGATTTTGTTTCTATTTCCATATTTTCTTTTCCAAGGGAATTTAAAAGTGACTTCTGAGATGAAGTTGAAACTTCACTGAAACACTGTGAAGCGCTCCATCTAAATAAAATATTCCTCTGGGAAAAGAAAATAGTCCTCTGTAAGTTTGGCCTTACTCGGCTAGTCATACAGACCATTCGTAATGCTAATAAAAACACCTACGCAGCTTGATCAAATATGTAAAAACGCATTAAATTGAGCCTCAAGCCAATACAGAGCACACTAGACCGCCTTTTATAAACACAGACATGGAAGAGAATCAAAAGACGGCAAGTATGCCACCAACCGCCATGGGAAAGGGCCGCAGCATCTCTCGTCTTTGTCTTTCCTTCAGCAGAGAAAAAGACAACAGCGGCAGCTCAAATGCGACGCGTAGTCACGCAGGTTATATCTATGCCTGTGTTCTACAAAGACATGATGGCAACAAGCACTTAATTTGTGGTTAGGCCTTTATAGTGAGGTGTGCTTATCCCCACAGGAGTTCATTATATCCACAGGCCTGCTTCATTGTCTTCTCCCCCCCGACACACTCCTCTTGTGGGGTGATTTAATACAATTCTCTCGGTAATAAACAACTGAAGTGCATGACCACAAACACGCCGCATATATTATCCTCTTGTTTTTTTTCCCTCCTTTTTTTCCTCTTTGGAAGGTTATTCTATCATGTAAATGAGTCTGTGCCAAAACATATTTTTTTAGCCGCTGTTATTATTCTCGCAGAGTATCATTTGCAGTCAAGAATATGATTTTTATTGCCCTTCAGTGGACTGTTATAGATTATTTTATTATGCAACAGTGAGGCCTTTAAATATATGATGAGATGATGATTTTAAATATGATGATATAAATATGTCAAATGGAAGGAAAATCATTTAAAATCATAAAAGAGTTCAAACAAAATTGTCCTTTTAGAGTCCAAGCTATATCAACTGCCAAAAAGCACTTATGCTATTTAACGTTAGTGAAATGAACAGTAAATTGTTTAAAAAAATTAAATTGTAAGAATTAACGGTGATCTCATATATATAGTATTTATAAAAGTCATTAAAATGTTGAATTAGGTAACCAAGTAAAAAGTAATATTTTCCTTGTTCCTTAAATACTTAAAAACATAAATATGTGCAGTGTACGAATCATTATTTTCAAAAAAGTATTTAAATATGTATTTTCAAGGTAAAAAGTATTTATTATAAATATCAGGAATTATAGATTTATAAATATATTTAAGTTTTAGGGGAGTTGCACCACATGACATCTTGAATGAATGGCCCCAAAAAATACCAAAATGATTTCTTTGTATTCAGAAAATTAAAAATGCAGAAATTTAAACAGAAGATGTGTATTTAGAATGTTTTTATTAAATGTTTATATTTTTATATTTCTCGTTTTTCATTTTAATAATTTACTAATTAAAGTTTTAGTCAATTTTTTTTTTTTCAATAAGTCAATATAGTTTTTTAATCAGTTTTTTTCAGTTTTGTTATTTTATTCTCAAATTTAACTACAACTAATTTTGAACATTTTTTATATTGATTTATTACATAGTATTTTATAAATATTCTTCATTTTATTAAAAAAGTCTTACATTTGAGAAAATTATTGATTTTTGTATTTTCTATTGTTTCAGTTTTGGTCAGCTATTATATATCTGGTATGAACTGCATTTTTTTATATAATATTTAATAAATCCAGACAAAAAGTGTCATGTCTTTGATATTGTTTGAGTCAGTGTACTGAAACGGACTGTACATTTACTAGAAACACACAATGTGCAAATACTTATGAATACTAATCAATAAAGTAACAGATCTGAATCTCTCTTTGTACGCACTCTTTGTTTTTATCTCTGACTGCTTTTATTTTAAACATCCAGCTGCTAGACAACGCCGTCTGTATGCATGTTCTCTCACATAAAGCGCTGTATTCTTTAAAGCCTCGGTTCAAGTGTTCATTTTTAAACCTTCGCCTTGAGCTGAGGCGACTGCGGACCATCTGTGGCGGTGGAGGGGACAACTGTTGCTAACTAAATTAGCCAGCTCCATCATCTTGATACATCAGTGGAGTACCTGGGCTCTCGATGACCTTTCCCTCTCCCTGTACCCAGCCCTCTGTCCTCGCTAATATAGATGCAAACAGAACTGGGTCAAGCTCCAGGTATAAATCTTCCTTGGCAAGGCACAGCGCTGTTTGCCAGGTCTCCACCGCAGGCACGTGTGACGGACAGAGAAAGAGAGAGAGAGAGAGACTAGAGGAGTGATGGGGAGCAGGTCTGGAGGCGCGGATGGCATCGTCACTGCCTGTGGGTAAAGAGCAGGCGGTGGCTGCCCAAAGGCCTGCCTCCTGCTCAGATAGCAGTTGGTCTGTACCTTGTCTTTCGTTGAATGGCCGAGTGTGTTTTTATAGGAGGGCTGACCAAGCATTTATTTCCTGTGCCTAAAAAGTCAGCATAGGCATGAGCATGTTTTTCAAGGAAAAATAAATAAAAGTCTGCGCAGTAGTGATTCATTTGGAGCCAGAATCTGAGCAGTAGTGAATCGTTTGGAGCCAGAGTCTGCGCAGTAGTGATTTGTTTGGAGCCTGAGTCTGCACAGCAGTGATTTGTTTGGAGTCCGAGTCTGCGCAGTAGTGAATCATTTGGAGCCCGAGTCTGTGCAGTAGTGATTCATTTGGAGCCCGAGTCTGCGCAGTGGTGATTAATTTGGAGCTTGAGTCTGCAAAGTAGCGATTCATTTGGAGCCCGAGTCTGGGCAGTAGCAATTCATTTGGAGCCTGAGTCTGAGTAGTAGCTGTAATGACTTGATTACTTAAATTTAGGGAATTAATTATTATGAATTCATTCAGGTTTTGAAAGGATTCGGATCTGAAAATTCTAAGTCCACCTGTTTAGAACTGATTTCAAATTTGTTATTTTACACTTTAAATCAAGTCGCGGCAGGCTCTGGCTCTCCGTCAGCGATGGGCTCGGGCATGCGCTCCGCGCATCTGGGAGATGGTGGACTGGGCTCTGGTTGGGACGGCCTGGCGATTAATCCTGGTAACCGGCGGGGAACGGAGACCATTTCTCGCCAGTGTCACTCCACAAAGCGGCGAATTCAGCTCGAGGGCCACTTCGACGACGGGATGGACCATAGGGCACACAACGGAAAATAAAACTGAGTAAAAGAGAAACAAACGGAGGGACAAACATAGTAACTGTAATCAGTCCCGGTCTTCTGTCACCATTTCACTCTGGGAGCAAGAACTGGGGAATAGTCCCCCACAGAATATCCATAATCCTGACAGTACCAGGATGTAGGGTTCAAAAAAATTATAAGGTTATTGCCACATGGGAGAACATGTTAACTGTTTCATGAGGTAGATTGGGGGAAAGAAACTGTTCTTGTGCTGCTGTCCTGGTATTTGGTGCTCTGACGTGCCGACAGATGGCAAGTTTCACAAAAGAGAGAGTGTGCTGGGTGTGAGAGGTCCAAAGTGATTTTCTGAGCCCTTTTCCTCACTCTGGATATATACAGTTCTTGGAGGGTGGGCAGGGCAGCACCAATAATTCGTGCAGCAGTCCGAACCGTTCTCTGTAATCTTCTGATGTCTGATTTTGTAGCTGAACCAAACCAGACAGTTATGGATGAACACAGAACAGACTCAATGATAGCAGAGTAGAAATGTTTCAGCAGCTCCTGTGGCAGGTTGAACTTCCTCATCTGGCGAAGGAAGTACAACCTCTGCTGGGCTTTTTTCACAATGGAGTCAATGTGATTTTCCCACTTCAGGTCCTGAGAGATGATGGTTCCCAGGAATCTGAATGAATCCACTGCAGCCACAGTGCTGTCCATGATGGTGAGTGGGGGGAGTGCAGGGGGGTTCCTCCTGAATTCAACGATCATCTCCACTGTTTTGAGCGTGTTGAGCTCCAGGTTGTTAAGACTGCACCAGACAGCCAGCTCTTTTACCTCCTGTCTGTAAGCAGACTCGTCACCGTCCTTGATGAGACCGATAAGTGTGGTGTTCCCCCCGCAACTTTGTCAGTAATGCTGAAACAGAATAAGTAATATAAACAAATTTCAGTGGAGTGGGGTTGCATGTCCTCTGTAGAGGGAGAAGAGCAGTGAGGAGAGGACACAACCCTGAGGGGCACCAGCAAACAGTGACTGACTATCACAAAAATCTGACAGAAAATCAATGATTGTTTATCAAGTCACATGATCCAAGTTGGCCTTTACACTTTCTCTAATGTTAAAGCATGTTTTTATTCATCATGTTTTAGAGTACAGTTTAAAAATCTTGCTGAATTTTATGTAGAAATGGTACATCGCCATTTTGCTCCGTCTTTACTTGAACGCACCGTAATTACAACTTTGTAGGAGAACTTGAATACACAATAAGGCCATCTCTGGCCATACATGTGTTATTTGTTGCCTCCGTAAATCAATTTGGTCTTTTCGTGGAATTTCATACCTGCTTACCAAAATTACATACTCCCAAAACAGACGTTTGGAGGAAATGTGAGAAACAGAAGCCATTTCCCTTATTAGAAGTTCATCAGAATGATTGTGAAACTGACATTTCAAGGGGAAAAAAACAATGTACATATAGTTAGTTTTCAAACCTGACAGCGCAATTCAAAAAACATGCTTTGTTCCTCATTACAACAATGAAAATATTCCAGGCTTTCTCTGGGTTTTCGCTGAATGAAATCCGTACTTACAGCTATAAAGCATTTAGGCATAATTACGTTACAATCACCTTGTGCAAAGGACAGTCGTTTTACGGACATCATGTCTCTTTGGTGACATACCGTCTGTGTAAAATGAAATCCTCACTTCAGCATTACATCTGTGTGAAATCATAACTCAGGTTTGAAAGAACACAGGCCTTGTCTGCAAAACACAGTCCTAATCAATTTTACAGCTGCCTTCTGGCACGGCGCAGGTAATGAGAAAGAAGTGGTTACAAATCTGAACGCTGACAAAACCACGAGTGACTAGCAACTCTTGTTTTGTAAAACCGTGGAAGCTTTATTGCCTTAACGTCTGTTGGAGCTTCGCTCACTCAACATTTACAGCCGGGTGCAGAAGTGATGACATGATTTAAATGGACGTTTGCTGAGGCGATTTTTTATGCAAAGGCTTTTAGGAGCTGTCTTTTTCACAGCGACGACGGGCCGTTCCATTGCCCCATTCCCTCCCCCAGAAAAAAAAACAAAAAGAAGGGGTGTTTTTGGAGAGATTTCATGGATACAGTGGCCATTTTACCCAGACAACCTTATTCCAGCAGGCTACGCCAGGGTCCGCCCACCCGCACAGCAAAAAAAAAAAAAAAAAAAACTCGCGCCCTGAAAAGAAAAGCAAGGCATAGCCTCATGCCCAGCGTACACACACCTGCGACTGATACGTTCTTTCCTTTGAGCTTTGCTTATGTAACATATAACCGGCCCTTGGGTGCTGTGAGGTAATGTGTGCTGAAACCTCACTATCCTTGCATGTGTTGTGTTTTTTTCTGCACTAGCTACTAGCGCCATGCAAAACTTGTCATTTTGAGGTACTTTAATCCTTAAGAAAGGCTAGTAAGTCACCTACTGACTGAAGTTGGCAAGTTAAAAGACTGAGTTCATTGGTGCGTGAGTTCATTGGAGCTGCGTAGCTCTGCATGCTAACTAAGTTTCTACATGCTACTGCCTAATATAGATTGTTTTATGAGGAAATCTTAAATTAAAGTTATTAGTTGCAAGAAAAAGTCTGAAATTACCTGGATTTTGGGGTTAATTCTTCTGTAGAACCTCCTTCGGCAGCAAAAACTTCCACTGAACATGTCATGTAGCGGCTAAGAAGATTAGCACACCAATTTGAGAAGATTCAACCTTACACTCCTGAGTTCATTGTTATTTTTGGGATTCCTTGCAAGAACAGCTATCACGCCACTTTTTTTGGATTGTGTTTTGGGCATATCAACAAGGGAAGGGAAGGAAGTCGTCTAGTAGATTTTGATGTTAGTGTTTTTTACTTACCACTCATACAGAACTTTAAGAGATAGTTCACCCGCAAATGAAATGTTCAATCTGTATTGATTCTGTATGTATAATCATATGTCTCATACAGTGGGTTCAACGGGCCCGTTTTGTTTTGACGCTCTCCATTGAGTTTCATTGCTCTAGACTCAATAAACAGTTGAAACCTTTATTCTCAAAATATCTTCTTTTTCTGTTCCACTAAGGAAGCCAAAGTCATACAGGTTTGGAATCGATAAAGGGTGAAAAAATAATATTTTCACTGGGTAATTGTAACTGTTCCTTTGTAGAAAATCATTCTGCATTTGCAGATTGATCACACACACACACACACAAATATCAAATACTGTCCTTTTCAGTTAAAAAAAATGTCTTAGGATATCATAAGGGAAGAAAAAAAGAGCAATAAAAGAAGACTTTTTTTTCTCCCAACAACTGCTATAGCTCATTCTCATCTGAAGAAAATGATCAAAGAAAAAAAACAAAGCTTCGAAACCAAAGTACTGCAGCTTTCTGTAACAATCAGTGAACTGAAGCCAATGAGACAGTTACAATTGGTCTTAAAATGCAGCAAAACATTTATATTCTTGAATCTGTATTTTGGCAAGGAAAACCTTTACCATTTAAAAACAACAGTTTATCAATCAGTCAATCAATCAATCAATCTGATTTGGAAGTATCATTCAGTCTGTTTAGTATCACTGATTCGTTCAAAATATTGACTCAGAATATTTTTAAAATACTTTAATTACTTAAGGGCATTAACGTGTCAAAGTAAAGCTAGATCTGGCATACTACTTATATGGCAGTGGATCCCCGAGGAATGGGATCTACAGCTGACACAGATTGACTTCAAAGTACTTTTGAATGCAGTGCACAATCACACCTGTGGGCAATCTTTTTGGCTTTGCTTTTCTAAATTTTAAAAGCCTGCAGACTTTGTTTCATTGTAAAAAATATATATTATTTGTGTCCCATCAGATGAAAGAAAGCAAAGGTAGGCAACATGAGGTGGAGTAAATGACAAACATTCATTTTGGGTGAACTATTTCTTTAGGCGGAATTAATAGGACTGTGTTTCATATGTGTAATAAGTGTTTTGTTTTTTGACAAACAATTGTAGAAAACCTTGAAGAAATGAAATTAAAATGAAAACTTCTAAACAATAATAGGGTTGGACTCAGGATCATTTAAAGGAAGTGTTTACATCACATTTACATCATTTACTCACACCAGAAATCCTTAAATGCATCATAAAGGCAAAAATGAAAGAGAATTCAAAATACATCTTATTGACATGGTGCACTTTCTCCTTCAAGTTGTTTTGCAAATTTCAAAACAACTACAAATACTGGAAGTGCCAGAAGACAAACTGCACTACAGTTCAAACTGATGAAATAAATGATTATGGAGAAGCATTACCCACAGCGACGGCTGAGTACCGGTGGAGTTTGTGAACCAGGAGTTCACACCAGGGGTCTTGGTTCCTCTTTTGCACTGATCTTGAACCTGTTTTTCTGACGAGTACCTGATGCTATGTTTTCAGAGCTCTGGTCCAAGATCAGCATAAAAAGACACCCACCCTGGGGCTCTAGCAGGGACTAAAAAATACACCTGCACGAGCGCATGCATCAGGCAGACTCCAGGCCGCTTGGCAGATAAATCGTGCTCTCTCTGAGCGAGAGTGTGCCGGCCTCCAGGTGCTCTCGCTAGTCGGAGCGATATTTCCTGCTCAGCTCCTTGCAGCGCTGTGCCACTGCCCGGGGATGCAGCAAGACTAAATGAAACACGGACACTGTACAAGTTTCCAATCAAAATTTCCATAATTCATTTCCATGCCATTTCTTTTTCCTGGAGTGCATATTGGAGGGAGGGAGAGGAAACCCCCAGCACACTCTCTCAGGGAATATGAATCCTAATCCCACCACAGACTGAAGAGCAGAGTTACCTGCCATCAATACACTGACATTTTCAGCCACTGAACATTTTCACCCAAAAGTCACATGTGAAGATACCTTTGATCCATTTGAAATTACCCAGGTTTAAGCATATATTGTAAATGCTGGTTGACTTGCGGATTAAAAATCAGCCAGTGTCAATATTTGTGGTATATCTAGAACATGAAGAACTGTTTCTGCACTGATACAAAAACAACACATTATACTATACTACAATAAACAAAATATTATTTATAATAAATTATTATATGATTAATATATAATAATAATATTCTAGAGAAGATACAAAATATTTATTATCATTATCATATTCTTATTAATTCTAATATTTACTTTATTCATTGCTAATAATGAATATGCATTACAACATAAAAATATAATAACAATAATAAAATAGTTATCAAAATATAATACTTATTATTACTACTATTATGGTTGTTGTTTGGTTTATGCATTATTATTTATAATTAATATTGTTGTCATTTTAATTACATATCAATACAATACTAATTAATTATAATAACAATTATTGTTGCTGCTGTTGAAGAATTATTATAATCGTTATTCTTTTTTTCAATAATCGTTATTCTTTAGAAAAATAGCAATATAAACAAGAATATTTTGCGTCGCGTCGTGCCTAACAACGCCCCTTAACCGTTATAAATTCACTGTAAACCACAGCTTCTTTTTGCTATTTCTTTAATTTATTACTGTATTGTTGTTTTTAGACTATTATTATTATTAATTATTATTATGAATATGATGTTCTTATTTTTGAGTACATACCATTAGCTTACAATAGAAAGTAATAAAAAGTTATTATTATATTCGTTTATTATTATTAGTTATTAGATTTGTTATTAAGTAGTAATTTAAAATATTATTTTATTATTGTTGTTATTCTTTAGAATAAATAACAATGACACCAGTAATAAAATAACACTAAAGAACAAGAATATTTATTATTATTATTAATGATTATTAATGAATTGCATAACATTAGACTACAATACAAATTCAGTTCAGTTTTATGTCTGCAGAATTTTCGTTTTCAACCTGTTTTTATACAGTCTATGTTTTCAACCAGTAATTTTTTTTGAACTTATTATGAACTGATGGACCAACCCAGCTGTCTGTGATGCTCGGTATGCCACAACTTTGAAAAGCCTCCTCAGCTTGCTTGAGCGTCAGCAGCGATTCGTTTCAAAGCTGCTTCCTCGCAGTTGTTTCGTGGGGGACGTTTTAGCTTATCATCAATAACGGTTTCGTGGCTCTTTTCTCGCTTTCGCGCAGTTGGGGGGGGGTGGGGGTGTCTCTCTCTTTATATTTATCTGACTGGCTCGTTGGCTTCTTCAAGTCTTTTAGCTGCTGTGGGATGTCTAGCGGCTGCTGTAAGGAGCAGTAGCTATTCTCTTTGTCTGTACGGTTAAACGTTTCCCGGCAGTTCGGTTGTATTTTCTCCCTCGTGCTCTCCAGAACCGTTTTTTCCCTCGGAATAGACCCTAAAACGACTGGCTAAGCAGATAAACACGTTTGATCAGGACTGCTTTGTTGTTTACGTTGTATTTCCGAAAGAAACAAAAGGCCTCAGACTTGCTCAACCGCCCTTATAACGGACGCTCACGCATTCACAAACACGCGCGTGTTGCTATGGAGACGCGATTAAAATTTAACCGCGCTCTGGAGCCAGACTTTTCTGATCCCTCGTCTTCGCCGCACTTCCACCTTTAAATTGTTTATGTCTCCTTTACATATAATTTATTATACATTTTATTGACGGTTTTGTCAAAGAGCTTTTAATTAGAACTGGCAAAGGAGTACATTTGGGAACTCGCAACAAAACCAGAAACGCAGCCAACTTCCAAATCCAAACCATTCCTCCCGCTGTCTCTGTCTTTTCCCGCTCTCTCTCTCTCTCTCTCTTTTTCTGTTGAAGGGCGGGACACCTAGGTGCTCATGTAGCATGTAAGTGGTCATTTTTCCTGTGGTCGTGATAATTGTCCAGCATAAAGAGGGTTATTCATCCAAAAACTACAGTCTGCTCCTCATTGTCCTGTGTAGAGGAAAAAACAGAGAACAGTGCACTGTGGGGGGGAAGGGGGGGGGGGGGAGGTAGGAAACGGGAGGGGGGGGATTTAATCGCTTAGTCGGGCATACACTTCGCATTCACTGCCATATTGCCGCACAGGTTGGTGTTTTAGTGTGACGAGTTCTGTCCTCGTTAGCTTGTCGCTCATTTCCTTTCTAAGCCTCTATTACCTTTCCTTCTCTCTGTGAAACCTAAAAGAAGATATTCTGATGATGTTTCATTGTTTTGTCATACATGGAGGTCAAAGGAGTCGCAAATCATCATCCTCTGTGTCCCATATAACATTTATAACGACATGCAGGGTGCGTAATGATGAGAAAAGAAAAAAATAAAAAAAAAACAAAGAAATTCATTTTTGGGTGAAATATCCCTTCAGAGATGCTATGAAATCAAAATGGGAGTTTCGTGGCTTTTAGTTCATATATCTGTTAGCTTTTAGGCGGACACATTAATGCTATAGTGTACTCAAAACAGTTAACAAAAAAATATTTGAGCAAATATACACATATCAATATGCAGACTTTTGAGAAACAGGTCCAAAATATACCTTTAGTTAAGGAACTATCAACATGTATTATTATTATTATTATTATTAGGCTATTATTATTATTATTA
>JADLZN010009943.1:0-26628 GCA_018155175.1 Sinocyclocheilus anophthalmus
CTAGGTTTTTTTTTTGTTTTGTTTTTTTAAATAAAAAAAAAGAAAAATATATAAAGTATAATGTTAAAATAGAATAGCAAGTACTAGAGGTAAGGGTCAATAAGGTGAACAGATGTATCTTTTAAGGTCGTTTTCTTGAAGATTGGTTTAAGGAATCATTCCACCCGGAGGGAACATTCATGAAAAAGGTCATGAAGTGATTTTGCCCTCTTTGAATGGGGCACAATATGCGTCGTTCACTGAAGAACGCAAACCTTCTAGAGGGCCAGACTCTGAAGTATGACTTTATGTAATGGACTTGAACTTGAACAATGATTGTGTGCATGTTGTCTGGAAAGCAAGGGCCAGGAAAAAAAAAACAAGGTCCCCTTCATAATGTTGTATAAAGCCAATCTGCAGGACCGGGCAGTTTTAGCAGTGTGGTCTGAGAAATTCATCTTATCATCAGTCACAACTCCAAGGTTTCTAGCTGTTTATGAAGGAGTTATGGATGATGAGCCTAACTGGAATACATAGAAAATACTGAACAAAAATATGACTATATCACAATATCTTTTTAACTTTATACAATCACCCCAGTTTTATCATAGAATACTGCTCATACAAGTTAGTCAGAGTCAAGTGCGCATCACAGATTGAGTGACAATGTCAATACAATTTCAAGATTCCTAATCATGACTTTGAGTGTGGCCACTGGAGTCACCAAATCACACACTACTAAAAGTGTACATCCACTTGGCTCACAGTGTGTGTGAGGTGCACACAATTTCTGTTGCAAACTTTTTTTAAATCCGATTGTGTACATAAAGCCATACACACTTATTGATACCGAATTTGCACATTTATATGTGAAGACCGCAGTTAAGTACATTTATAAGAAAACATTATGAATACTTGTATTATCTATCTATGTGCACAGGTTATAGCACTCAGCGCCATCTCTAGATGGCTGTAGATCTTCAGCACTGTTATTCTCTCTGAATTGACAGCAGAACATTTGATTTGGATCATGGATGGATTTAAATTCCATAACAGTGAGACACTATTCTCCTTAAGAATTACATACCTTTTCTTTCTTTTCAGAAGGCCTATTCTTTGTCGGTGTGTTGGTTTACATCCTAGATCATAAAATCCTTTGACTTTTTGCAATTATATGAGTTTAAATACTACATTTACTGTCTTCAGAGGTGTTTTTTTTACGTAACACCCTTTAAACCTGTTACATTTTGTGTTTGTTTTTGCGCAACCACTGCAGTTAAGACTGTGGTTCCCAAGAGTAACACAAAGATCTTATTTAAAACAACAGTGGTAGACGGATGGACTGGTCATAGAAAGCACCTGGTGAGCCAGTTGTAGTAAACATTTGAGCACATGATACATCGTCTCCTGAGATTGTGATAAATACACTTATATTGCTTCTCTGCTGCTTTAAAATGTATATGCAAATGTTCCTTTAATGCTTGGCCAATACATATGCTGTTTTAAATGCAGTTTTTTTTTTTGCAAATGATATCTCAAAAAGAATATAATAATATAGATTAATTTAAACATTACAAAGGTAGGACAGACTTGTCTCACTATTCTGCTGCAAGTTATATAGATGATTCTTGTTGATTCTGTATTAATGTTAATGTGGGAACTTTTAAAGTGTGATCGGTGACAGTATTTTATTTATTTTTTTAAACAAAAGTGATGGGACACTCATTGCTTTCAAAAATCTTACTTACCCCAAACTGTTCAACTGAATTTCAGCTACAGTAAATCTATTGTGGCTTATTTACTTTAGTCCAGAAATTCTGTTCCGTATCATTCGGTTCATATAACACAAGTGTTATCATCTTTTGTTTGGAATACATTCAAACTGCAGAATGAGACCCTGCAGCAAGTCTTAAGAAATACACGGGCGGCTTGACATCGAGAGGTTCTGGAGGCTGCAGCCAAGTCGGCCCTGTCTCTGACACAAAAGATGTGTGGGACTTTGTGGACGGAGCACCTGGCTGAATGGATGAGTGTGTGTATATCAGCATGGCAGTGTCTGAACGTGTGAGGGACTGCCACTTATGTCTGGAACTACAGCCAGTGCAATGATGTAATACTGGCTGCTCCTCAGCCAAAGGTCTGGAGAAATATAGCAATGAAAAAGAAATAAGACTAAAATAAATCTCCAAGAAAGTGTACCATTTTTCTTCTTTTATATCTAGTGAGATGCTTTGTTGTCTACTGTCTACATAGAAACATAGGGTCTATAAATGTGCAGCCACATTATTGAAATGTGGCAAAATTGTGTGGCTAAAAAGGTCCATTATATATTGTCAACTGTGTAGCCAGGGCCATAATTACGGGAAGAAGAAAAGAACGAACAATAGGATGAAATGACAAACTATTTCCATGTTTTTTCCCCCTCATTAAGTTATGTTTTAATTATCTAGTAACGTCGCTGTTCTTGAAGCAGTTAAATTTACAGCTTCATTCATTCTAATAACTTCATTAGTCTGCAATGCATATCAAAGGCTCAAGCCTCTGTTACTAGCTCTAAAATGATGTTTTGCCAGCGGGAGGCTTTGCACTTCTTGTGTTAAAGAAATTGGTTTACATGGATTGCAATGTAATTTTGTTTGCTGTTTTGTGGTGGAAGTATTATATATTAATATTGCCTATGTCACAATAAAATCTGGCCCTGAGTATAGCAATGAAGTCATTTTCAAACCAAGCAGCTTTCTGATGGTCAACGTGATGAATAACCAACTTGGAACGCATTGCAAAATCTGTGTGGGGAAAAATTGTATTTACGATTGCATGGATAACTATTTACATTTAAATGAATTGATTTTACATGTAAAAAAATTGCCAAACAGTGGTAAATGCAACCACACTTTAAGATGACATCCTAAAACAACTAATTTTAATTGGATTTATTTTATGAATGCTTTTGGTAGTCAATTATGGCCACACTTTAGTTTGGAGTCCAATTCTCACTACAAACCATTAACTTTGACTTTTGCCTCAATAAACTCCAACTTTGCTGATTATTAGTAGTAAGTAGGTACAGTTCAAACCAGAAGTTTACATACACCTTGCAGAATCTGCAAAACGTTAATTATTATTTTACCAAAACAAGAGGGATCATACAAAAATGCATGTTATTTTTTATTTATTACTGACCTGACTAAGATATTAAATAATAAATAAAGAACACGCATTTTGTATGATCCCTCTTATTTGGTAAATCATTAACATTTTGGCAATTCTGCAAGGTGTATGTACACTGCTATGTTCAACTGTAGTTGTTAATTCAGGTGTCGGGTAGGGTTAGGGATCTAAAAAGGGTCATATTCGAATAATCAATAATATGTGCTTTATTCGTACTAATAAACAGCCAATATCTTAATAAAAGGCATGCTAATAAGCAAAAAGTTAATAGTGAGAATTGGTCCCTAAACCTAAATGTTACCTTAAAAAAAAACAAAAATTCCAATTATATATAAATATATGTATAATTAATGGCTGCATTTATGCACAAAGCTAAATACAAAACTGATTTCAGACAGACTTCTAAAACAACATAAAGGTTTAAAGATACACAACAAAATAGAGAGCGTTTTGGTGATAACTATGTGAATATGTATTTACTACAATACTCATTTCTTCCTAGAAATCACATCAAAAGTGCAAAAAGTTAGTCAGAAATATACATTTACGCACAAACTGACCACCAAATGCAACTTTCAGACACTATTTTTATTTCTGAGATAATTGGATTCGGACATGCCTCTGTATGCTGCCTGTGGAGGCAGTATTTTTCATCTTTCACATGCAGAAAACATTTCATACTGATCGTATCACAATGCATTCTAAGAATGTGTTGTCCTTGAAGGATTCATGTGATGTGTGGCTTGGTGAATCCAGTGGACAACAAACTGTACATAATGATAAAAGACTATAACTTTAGTGTGACATCTATAATGAAGATGCTTATATAATAATTTTTTATTTTAATAAAATGGGTGAATATATAAACATAGAATCAACTAACGGCACGGGGCGATTGCACATATTTCAGACAAATGCTTTCTGTCTCAGCAGTAGCTGCTTGGAAAGGAAGTGACCTTGTTGTAGGTCTGTGCTCTCACACTCTTAAGGGAGAGATAGTAAAGGTAGATAATCACAGGTCTGAGAGGGGTCAATTAGACCGACGGAGACACCCACACCAAATCACAACCTTTGCCCTTTAGCAGTTCTGTCCTCCCAACAGACATTCCTCATATAATGCAGAGGAGATAAGGAGGTTAAGAGGTGATGTCCACAGAGATTGGACTGTGTGTTATCACTGAAATAAACTTGTTTCAGGAGAGACTGATATATCAAGACTGTCAGAACTGATTCACAGAACATAGTGCTGTGGGTGTCTGAACCTCTGGGTGACACATGTTTGTGCCCCCAGATAGAGGAGGTTACAGGTGATAAGCACTCGTTACCACACACACACCACCACACACACCACACACACACACACCACACACACACACACATACACATACAGACAGACAGACAGACGACAGACAGACAGACAGACAGAAAGAACGACAGACACTAGCCCTACCCCTAAACCTACCCCTTACACAAAACGTTCTGCATTTTTAGATTCAAAACACTTCCTTCTGTATGATTTTCTTATCTGTTTTTCATCAAAAAGACCAAAAAAGTGTCCCCACAAGGTCCAAATGTACTGGTATTACTATCCTTGTAGGGACATTTTTTCCCCATAATGTAGGGAATACCAGGTACACTTTTGTTGTTATATCATGGGCAGGACTTTACATTAACTTCATTGTTTTATATGAGCTAATGATATTCCCTAATCTTAAAACCAACCCTCACACAAACTTTTGTGCATTTTTGGATTTTAATTAAGAAGCATGTGTATATAAACACACTGCCTTTCATATGGGTACGATTTATTTATTTATTTTAGTGCTGTCGAATGATTAATCGTGATTAATCGCATCCAAAATATAAGTTTTTGTTTGCATAATGTGTGTGTACTGTGTATATTATGCATATTTAAATACACATACATGCATGTATATATTTTGAAAATATTAACATGTATATACATTTATATATTTATATAATTATATTTTATATTATACATATATTTAATATATAAACAAAAACAATTCTGAAATATATACATGCACGTGTGTATTTATATATACATAATAAATAGCACAGTATTGCACACATGTTTATGTAAACAACTTTTTTTTATTTGGGATGCGATTAATGCAATTCCTCGTTTGACGCACTTTTTTGACATCACTACATTTATTTCTTTTATTTTTATATTTTTTATTTTTTAATAAATTTTTTTCTTTGTTTCTGCAAGGACTTAAAAGTGTACAATGTTTTACCATAATTAGTCTGCCGTGTGGGTATATCTAGTTATATATACATATATATATATATATATATATATATATATATATAATCATATATATATACACCACACAATCAAAACAACTGTTAAAAAAATAATAATAATCAGAAATATTTGTTGAGCAGCAAATCAGCATATTAAATCAATGCTTTCTTAAGACTGACACTGGAGACTGGAGTAATGAAGCTGAAAATTCTGCTTTGCAGCACAGGAATAAATTGCATTTTAAAACCCTATATATTAATATATAATATATATATATATATATATAAATATATATATATATAATATATATATTATAATATATATATATATAAAATAATATAGCATTTATTTTAAATTGTGATAATATTTCACAATATTATTACTGTTTTTACTGTATTTTGATAAAATAAATGCAGCCCTTGGTGACCAAACATTTTTAAAATCTTCAGACGGCACGCAGTTTGAATGGACAGTGTTGCATCATGTATGTACAAATCAGATGTCATCACAAGTACAATATAGATACATTTGTCACCAGAAATGAGCTAAACCTAACACATCCTTCATCTGGGCACATCTGGAAATATAAAATTAAAGAAGAGAAAATGTGTTACGTTTGGGCTATGTCTAGTATTTAATTAACTGTATATAAAAACAATAAAGTCTATGGTTTGCCCAGGTTAGATGGCTAACGTGCAGATAAGTGTGTTTCAGTGTGTGCTTAAAATTTCAGGTCAGAGCTGAAAACAAATGGAAAGGAGCCTTTGGTCTCCTGCAGCTCTCAACAGCATTCTCTGTGGGATTTCATGCCTTGAACAGATTAAAACATCTACATGATGTATTTGTATTTGGAGAAGCTTATCTTGGATATGGGAAGGCTTAAATTCTGTAGTGAACACAGAGAAGAAACACTGAGCTGGCAGATTTTTTATGAAAAGAGAGGACAGGAGTTTGGACAGGAGATACAAAAGTTTTTCCTGTGTCCGTTGTGTGTGTGTGTGTGTCATGCATTGTGTTGATATTAAATATCTTTAAATTAATATTAAACCCAGCTGAACGTGCCACATTCATGCATTCAAATGGGCTTTCATTGGAATCATGGCCTAACAAATTTGACCCTGTGTGAATTTGCATGGGGATTCCTTCACAATAAATTGCGTGGATTCCTATTGAAATGACTGGATTTTGCCAGCAAAAATTCCACACCTTTACAACAACAATGAAATTTTCGGCTGTAGTCACAGGGAAGTCAATTCAGTTTAGCATTCACTCACCTTGAAGGGTCGACTAGCCTCAGATAACCTGCACCTGGGTGGCATATGCACTGGCAGTGAGCGTGATGCTGTGCCCGCTGTACCCTCACAATGCCCTGATTGCTCCTTGTGTAGATGCACTCACCCAAATCAAAGTCTGAGCCCTCTGCACTAGTATCTAACAGGAAGCCAGATGTCATCGAATAAATGAAACTCAAACCTGAGAAACAAAAGAAAACGCACTAGACTCAAGCACTGCTCAGTACATACACATGCTGGTTTTACACAAACAAGCTTTTATTTGTCATCTCAAACATGATTTCCTCATGGCTTCAGTGAATTCCTCCTTATGACAGCGTCGGTCTTGCTTTCTATTTCCTTTTGTTTTGTGCCAACATAAAGGTCTTTCCTGAAATGATTCCCATTTTCATGGGCAATGCTATTTTAGGCATATCAGTTTCGTTTAACTCTTAGTTTCATTTAGCTTAATGAAATCTGCTACTGTTCTGCATTAAGAGCGTTTGAAACTTAACCCAACTACTAAAATGATGAAGCACAGCATTAAATATATGACATAAGCAGTTTAAAATGCTGTATATTTCTTACTTTTTTAAACCACTCAGCATGCATTCATCTTTTCCTCTCTCTCAGAGGAACATTTTATTGCTCAGAGTTCATTAGCACTGCCATGGGTTTGGTTTCCAGGGAACACACATACTGATAAATACTTTGAATGTTCTGTAAAATGCTTTGGATAAAAGTGTATGCCAAATTCATAAATGCAAATGTCCTCCATGGCTTCATTTAAGTATCAACTTTGTCTCACATGATTCTTCCAAAACTCCTTGGGAGAGATAAATACAGTAACAAATGAGTCAAATGCTATAAATGTGTCAATAGAGTATAGAACTACAAAAATATAATGTGGCTACATAGCTCAGATAATTTGTTCTTGGATGATATTAATCCAAAATGTTTCATTACAAAAGATTACAATGAAAATTTTTCTTATGACTGCATACTTTTGTTTCTGAGCATAGTTTGAGACATTGTTGAGCTCTTAACTGAAGCCGAGAACCGCATTCGTATGGGTGTCTTTTGTATGAGAACTAAAACAGAGAAACTATATAATGTGTTTGATGTTAAAGGGGTTTCAACATTAGTTAGTGTGTAATGTTGCTGTTTGAGTGTAATAAAGATCTCAAAGTCCACTCTAAAAGGACATATTCTCTTCAACAGAAAACACTTTTCAAGAACTACAACAAACGGCTCGTTCAGATTACAAACCTTCTTCCTTTCACCAGTTAAATAATTCCCACCCCAAATAGATAAAAATAAAGAGCGCGATGCTTTAGTAGCATGTTGTCAAAGAAACTTCCCACCCCGGTTCCAAAATCCCTTTGTTTGGCCTTCCTAAGGCATGAAAACTTATTAACACTGTTCTTCAACATTATAACCCCAACCTTTATCTGTGTGCTGCACATTTTATGGAGGCCAGCTTGCAGAACCTAAGAGAGTGCAATGCCATCCACACACAAAAGCTTCTCCTGCAGCTTTATAACAGTTTTACTACAGTTTATGTAATACTGTTGTAATTAAACAATACTTCACGTTTGCCCTTTTCCTATATACAGTAACTGCAGGTTACTATTAAATGGCGTATAACGTACTCGGTCACTAATGTAACCTCGGTTCCCTGAGATACGGTACGAATACCAACGCTTTGGGGAAACTCCTTTTTCTCTGAATACTGAAGCCTTTTTCAATCACGCTGTGTAACTGCACGGCCATTGGTTCGTTCAATGAATTAAAAACGAACCAATGGCTCGGCAGCGGAGCTGCACTAGCCTATGGCGTCGAAGCCCACCAGAATGGGCGGGACCATCTGGCTATATAGCGCGGGCATCTTCCGCATAGGATCCGTCAGGTTTACTCGTCCTGAAGCGTGACTCAGTTCGTGCAGGCCACATGCACGCCAGCAATGCAGTACTTACTCGTTCCCGATCTCAGGAACTAGGTTCCAGGTATAACCTGTACTTCTCTATCGATATTTTCACTGTCCTGCTCTGCTAGCGCTATGGCGGACCCAGTTACAATCCCGCCGTGCTATAAAGGAAAGACTAACCTGAACTTGCCTTAAGCACCAACAGGGACCCATAGGGACCAGTATTGTCAGGGAAGCCCTGCAGGAGCAATAGGGTCAACTACATAGGTCGGAAACCAAGATCCGGCCTTGAAGTACTGTCCAAGAGAATTTTGTACAGACTCGAAACGCAGTGGGGCAACGAGCGTACAAGAAGAAAGCAACGCCAAATACTGGTTTGTACATACACAAGACTGAGACCGTTTGACGAAGGCTGGGCCGACAGCGTGTGACGTTGATCGAGCCGTTGAGTAATTGCTAATGCGCGACACCTTCGCCACTCACTGGTCTCGAGTCTCACGGAGGGGCTCCGGAAGGATAAAAGTAGGAGTGACGACAGTGAAAGATGAGAGATGACCAGGCCTGGATTTTATTTTGTTTTTTGGTTTTGTTTGTGCGCGACAGGCGTCCGCGAGGGGCTGTCGCGCTGTTTTGAGTTTATTTTATTATTAAAGTTTGTTTAAATGTTCGCCGGTTCCTGCCTCCTTCTTCCCGACCTACAAACGTTTGTTACATGTTGTGCCGAACCCGGGAGGAAGGGAGGGGCATGCGCCATAGTCCCTCGCCGCTTGGGTAGTCCGCGGTGCCATCAGTAGCAGGCGGAAGCAGTCTGCCGCCATGGTACGCTCGAGGACGGTGGGCCTGGCGTGAGTTGCTGGGGGTGTACGAACTTCGCTGCCGCCGCCCTGGGCTGTGGAGGACGGCTGCCAGTCCGTGAGGGAGCGGAGGAGTCAATCACCGCCGTTCTCCTGAGGCCGAGAGCCTGCTGCCATCCCCATGATGGGAGGAGTGTTACAAAAAATATATAAAATCAATAATAATCCAGAGGCCTGGACTTCTTTCGTCTTTCTCTGTCGTCACTCCTCCTTTGTATCCTAAACACGAGACCGGTGAGTGGCGCAGGTGTCGTGCATTAGCATTTACTCCACTGGCCTCGCTCCGTTCCCATGGCTCTCGCCCCGCCCCTCTCGTCACATAGACCGTCTATGCAAAAAAGACCGTTCCTGTAAGGCCAGGACGTCCAGATTATAAAACCTGGCAAATGTGGACGGCGAGGCCCAGCATAAATCTCTGCAATGGACACACCGCTAGACCAAGTTGAGTGAGCTCTTACGCCCATGGGGCATTGTAGGCCCAAAGAAGAGTACACTAGCTTGATAGTGTCAATTATCCATTTGGAAAGTCACTACTTTGTGACCGGAGACCCTCTGGTGCGGCCACCGAAGCATACAAAAGCTGTTCCGACTGCCTGAATGGGGCGGAACGCTCAATATAAAATCTCAACGCCCTGACGAGGCAGGTAAATTCAACTCCTTGTCTTGCTCCCAAGCGGAAGCGACGCTTTAAAATAAACCGATGCTAACGCCAGTAGCAGAATGGTCTTTAGCATCAGGGGATGAAGGTCAATGGACTGTAGCGGCTCAAATGGAGGGCTCTTCAGAGCCCTCAACACCGTAGGCAGGTCCCATGTAGGGATGGTGACAGGGCGAGGCGGGTTGAGCCTCCTGGACCCTTTCAAAAAGCGAACAACTAGTTTGTTCCTGCCCACCGATTGGCCAGCTTTAGGAGCGTGAGAGGCTGCTATGGCTGATACATAGACCTTGAGCGTGGAAGTGGAACGACCCTTATCAAACAGCTCTTGCAGGAAGGACAATATAAGAGGTATGTCACAGGAAAATGGGTCTTTGCCACTGGTTGTGCACCAGGCGGAGAAGACAGACCATTTAACGGCGTAGAGGCGTCTTGTAGACGGTGCTCTAGCCTGAGATATTGTATTTAGTATGCTCGCGGGGAGGTCCGCAGGCTCCCATCGAGAGGCCAAAGGTGACGGCTCGGGCTGGGGGGTGCCATAATCGACTGTTCGCCTATAAGAGGAGGTCCCCGGCTTAGGGATGGCCACGGGGCCATCACATCCCTTTCCTGTATCGAAAAATATGTTGGGCAGTGAGATTTGTCTTCTGAGGCGAAGAGGTCGACTTTTGCCTTGCCGAAGATCTCCCAGATTCTTTAAACCATGTGTGGGTGGAGCATCCAGTCATCTGAGGGGACATTGCTCCGAGTTTGCATGTCTGCTTCTCGGTTCAACCTGTCCGGCACATGCTCTTTTCTCAGTGAACACAAGTTGAGCTCATTACAAGAGGCACTCAAACAGAATAAAGAGGCACTTCGAGGAGAGACCGCCCAGGCGATTTATATATGACACCACTGTCATACTGTCAGAGCGGACTAAAACGTAGTGTCCCCTTAGGTCTGGCAGAAAGGTGTGCGGTGTGAATGGTAAGCGACCCTCCCTCTTCAACCAGTGGCCACAAGCCGTTTGCTAACTCGCACGCACTCCCAACTGTGTTAGAAGCGTCTAATTCGGAGACCACCTTCCTTCTGCAGATCATATCAGGGTGATTGCCCCAATCCTGCACTGAGGGTCTTTTCCAAGGGGCCAGATCTGCTAGCAGCTCAATGTAGTTGAGAATGTGGATTCCCATCTGTCTCAGTGGGGAGAGAGCCGCATCCATGCTTTTCGTAAAAGTGCGAGGAGCTAGGGACAGTCCGAAGGGGAGGACCGTGTATTGATATGCCACTTCCTTGAAGGCGAATCTCAAGAATCGTCTGTGGTGGGGGGGCTATGTGGATGTGAAAGTAGGTGTCTTTCAGATCCACCGATATAAACCAGTCCCCAGGGCATACTGCGAGAAGGATCTGTTTCAATGTAATCATCCTGAACGGCCGTCTCATGAGGGCGTGGTTCAGGTGCCTGAGATCGAGGATGGGCCTTATATTGCCATCCTTTTTGGGGACGAGGAAGTAGCGGCTGTGGAATCCTGACTCGCTCTGAGCTGGTGGAACCATCTTTATGGCTCCTTTTGCCAGTAAATTCATCACCTCAGAGTGCAGGACGTGAGCGTCCATGCTCTGCATTAAGGTGGGGGCCACGGGCTGAATCATGGGGGTCTTCGAGCGAACTGAAGTGAGTAGCCTTGTTTTATAATCCCCAAAACCCAATCAAGTTCGGGTGGGGGGTCACCGTGAGGGGACTTGACACTCATAATAAGTAGAAGAGGAAATTTGCTCTCTTTTTGAAAATGTTTGTGTTTTTTCTTTATAACAGCGCCTGGTTGTGTGGGCGCTTTTTGAACGGGCTCAGTATTCACAATGGAGTTCACAACAAACACATTGTCGTCGGCACCTGGAACTGAACGGGGTGCTTGGAGGCACACCAGAGGCTGCTTGTGGGGTGGTCCGGCCATTGCGAGATTTGGCCCCTTCCTCTTACTGTCCCGCAGATCAGGATGACGCCTGAGGCACTGGGTCCAGCGCTATCTTGGGCCGGGGTCCCTGACGTTTAGGGAATGGGTAGCATCTGGCTGAGCATGAGAGATGACGGGGCTCAGGCTTAGAAGCTGGTGGCGCTGGAGGTGTGGGCTTCGCAGGCTGCTGAGTCTGCACCATCTTGGGGCGACTGGAAGCAGCTGCAGAACTGGAGCACTTTGGCAAGAAGTGTCGCATTGCCTGGGACAACTTCTGCACGGCGGTGAAGCGTTCAGCGAGGCTTGTTCATGGTGAAGGCTTCGAGTCTCGTAGAGCGAAGATCTTGCAGTCGTCCGCTCCGCTGCCGAGCCATTGGTTCGGTTTTTAAGCTCTGCACGAACCAATGGCCGTGCAGTTACACAGTGTTATTGAAAAGGATTCAGGGTAAGACTTTAGAATACTGTTCCATCGTTAATAAATAACTACACAGGAACAAATGACTAATGCACTATTAACATTCTAGTAACTACTATTAACTAACAAGAAACTCTGATTAATGATTTAGTAAGTAATAGAGCTTAGATGAATGTGGTAGTTCACTATTAGCTAATCAATAACGGCTAAGAACTACTGTATACAGGTTCATAATTAATGTGAATTATGCATAATGAATAATTAAATCTAAAATTAAGATCATGGTAACCCACTAGTAATGACTCAAGTATTACCAAATCCTTCTAAAGGAAATACTAATTACTAATTCTAAAGTGAAAAGCATGATAACTCCCTAATATTGGCTGACATCATTGTAAGTTTTTGAGATATACTGTATGTAAGGTTTTGGATAGAAATGACTCAAGTGTTACTGCATCCTTCTAAAGGAATTACTAATTATTTGGATCAGTATTCTAAAGTGAAGATCACGGTAACCCACTAGAAATTTTTTCAATGTTACCAAATCTAGCAAAATTAATTACTAACCAGAACCTTACAAAAACCTCAAAAGTTTACAATGACTTCAGTCAATATTAGGGAGTTATCATGTTTTTCACTTTAGAATACTGATCCAAATAATTTGTAATTCCTTTAGAAGGATGTAGTAACATCTGAATAATTACTATCCAATACTTTACAAAACCATCAAAAGCTTACGATGTCAGTCATTACTAGGGCGTTATCACAATCTTCACTTTAGAATACTGAGCCAAATAATTAGTAATTCCCTCTGAAGAAGTTGGTAATACTTGAGTCATGACTAGTGGGTTACCATGACCTTCACTTAAGAATTAATTATACCTGAGTAGTATCAGTATTAATGATTGACCTGCATAAAGTAATTCTTAGTAGTTCTTGGTGTTTATGAAAAAAAAAAGTAGTTAATGATTACTAAAAGTGAACTACACAGTTTGACTAAGCACACTATTACTACTTACAATCATAAGTCCGCTTTCTTTATCATCCTAGTAGTGACTAGAGTGCTAATATTGTGTTCTTGTGGTGTTCTCAGAACACCTGAGAAGAGATGATGCCAACCCCTCAGAGCTCCTCAGATGATGCCAACCCTGAAACAACATACAGAACTACTACATTTTGCTATAAGTTTTGGATTACACATATAAAAATTGCTGTTAATAGTGTTCATCGTCTGTTATATTACGTCTTAAATTTATTTTTCCGTAAATTTCTGCCATATGTACATTAACTGACAGTCACCACTGATTAACTACCACTAAATATTGTAGAAACTTAATTTGCTGTTAAGTTGCTTTGCAATGATTTGTATGGTAAAAAGCGCTGTACAAATAAACTTTTTTTGGGGGGACTTGACCATTTAGCCCCCGCAAACTCTGGAATCCTCTACCTAACATTTTCGGGAGCAGACACACTCTTGCTGGTTAACATCTAGATGAAACCCATCTCTTTAACCTTGGCTTACATAACCCCTAATATGCTTCGAATATTCAATCCGTTAAAGATTTTAGGCTGCATAAGTTAGGTCCTGAACCGTGAACACTTCTCATCAACCTCGATGTCTTGCTACATTTTAGAAGAATGGCATCCCGCTAATATAGTCTTTTCTGCTCTTTATTTCGAGGTACCGTGTCACTGCAAATCCCACCCGGATCCAGTACGTATTTAGACCAGATGGTGGATCAGCACCTAGCAAGGACCTCCACAGCCCTGAATGTCAGTGGAGACCAGGGCAACTAGATGAGCCCCACATACAGATCCCCTGTAAAGACCTTGTCTCAGACGACCACCGGGACAAGACCACAGGAACCAGTTGAGTCCTCTGCACAATGTGACTTTGGTGCAGCTTGGAATTGAACTGCTGGTTTCATCTAGAGAACTGGCCCCCCGACTGAGCCTGGTTTCGCCCAAGGTTTTTTCTCCATTCTGTCACCGATGGAGTCTTGGTTCCTTGCCGCTGTCGCCTCTGGCTTGCTTAGTTGGGGATACTTCATTTCCAGCGATATCGTTGACTTGATTGCAAATGATTGCAAAGATACTATTTAAACTGAACTGAGCTGGATGTTGACATCACTGAATTCAATGATGAACTGTCTTTAACTGAAAAATTGTCATTTTTTTACTATTGTCATTTTGCATTATTGACCCTATTTTCCTAATTAATGCTGTTCAGTTGCTTTGACACAATCTTTATTGTATAAAGAGCTATATAAATAAAGGTGACTTGACTTGAACTTGTTATTTATTAATGATGGAACAGTATTCTAAAATGTTACAGGATTCAGTCATCGCAGAAAAAGAGTTTTCCCCCATAGCGTCTTAGGAGATGCAGTACAAGTGAAGTATTGATAGGGAACATTGTATGTAAAATGTATAAGACAATTGCAACAAAAACATACCACTCTAAAACATCCTGTAAAATCTGTGTTTGCAAAGGTTCTGCATGATCCTTTTGTTCATAAACATTCTTGGGGTATGAATGGGCTCGAATTGGTACATCCCTCAAACAGTTTGTATTAATTTACTCGCCCTCACATGATTCCAAACCCATAAGACTTTCATTTATCTTCAAAATATGAATGGAAATCGCTTTAATAAAACCTGAGAGATTTCTGTCCCTCCCTTGAGCCCAGGAAACCAAAAGTGTGATGTTTCAAAAGGTCAATTAAAACATAGTATAAGTAGTCCATATGATTTGAGCAGTTTAATCCATGTCGTCTGAAGAGGCATGGCCACTTCATAAGATGAACAGATTTAATTTATGCTTTTATTCACATCAAAACAGTTTATCAATGTACATATGTAGAGCTCATCAAATATGGCAAATGGAAGTTCAAACAATCTTACTTTAAATATCTTCACTTGTGTTTCAAAGATAAATTAACGTCTTATGGGTTTGTAATGATGACAAAATTAGTATTTTTGGATAAACTCTACCTCTAATGTTGAAACAAATTTAAGTAACCATACACTAATTCATAAACTTTGAGTATTCAACCAGCTGAACACAACATCAACACTTATTCAATCAATGGTGTTACTTTGGAATATTTATTAATCTGATCAATGGCAGACGGTGGGAGTGTTCAGGAAACCTGCATGACAACAATCATCCTTTCTCCACACCGCTTGTCTTATGTATGTCTTATGCACAAACTCCACGTTTGAGCAATTTTCTCCATTTGCTCCATAATTGAGATGTTAAAGAAACCTTTTTACATATAGAATGACAAACTCTCTTTCTTCTCTCTCTCTGCTGTGATGGAAGGAAAGTCACGAGGTCTGGTAGGCAGCCAGATGACCTGTGGACAACCTCAGCAGGCTGTGTGTGTGTGTGTGAGTGACAGATTTAATACACTGTCCTCCACTTCACTTTCACTTGTATTGCCGCCCATATCGGCTGGTTCCCTTTTAGACACGGGTAAAACTGGATAACATGGCAAAGCTGTGTGTGTGTGTGTGTCCATTTTCCCATTTGGAGCTCTTCCCATCTGGCTCTCTCGTGTATGTCCATTCAACAGAAGCTCACTGTCCCTGCCTCCTAAAATACCTTTATCGTTGTATTACTTTCCCTCCCTCTCTGTTTCTCTCTCTCATCCCCCCGCGTTACTTTCATGCTGTGATGACCACTGTGTCTGCATTCCTCTCGCATTCCTGCTCAATCACGTTGACCTGCTTTTCTCCGACTCTGCTAAGCCAAACTTCTGAATGCACATGACTTGAGACAAAAACTCAAAAGCTGCACCACAAACCTGCTGTTATATTTATGAGCAACATTTCATGTTTCTTTACAGGGTCCGCGTCTTAAAAAAGAACATTTTGACATTTTTTGATGTACCGTACTCAGGGATAATACTGTTAACCAAAACAAGAACCATATATATATTTTTTTTTTTACTAATTACAACTGCATAATTCAATAAAATGTAAAAGACAAACAAAAAACAAAACCCTAAAAACTACCTTACGAAGCCCGTTTTCCGACCCCTGATAAAACAATCCAAAATAAAACTATATATACGATTAAACATAACAATGACAAAATACTAGAAAAATATTAAAATAAATCTATTTATCAAAATTTCTAAGAGTCTGATCATGATATAAACCATACTGGATGTAGTGTTGGGTAGATTACTTGCAAATTGTAGTCCGTTACTGATTACATGATGAAAATTGTAGTTAGTATTTAGTATAGTTAGTAATTTTATGTCTATGAAATGCATTAAACATTACATTTCACCAGGGTTTCCCAAAAATTTATGTTGGCTGACAAAAAAGTTCAGGAATCCCTGAATCAGCAGTGTTTGCATAAACAAGCATAAACATGAGCATAAACATCGGTACGGCAAACACAAGCTGGAGATAATTGTGAGTAGTAATGCCCACGTTTCTTCATTTTGTTAGGCAGGTAAGAGAATTAATTGGGAAAGAAACAGAAGCCATTCACCTTATTAGAAGTCAGCGTACCATCAGAATGATCTTGAAACTGATAATTCAAGGTAAAAAACTTCAGATGCTTTAAAGTACACGAAGAACAGCAAAGCCAGTGCTAGCTAAACAACTAATGAATATCTGAATGTCTTTGAAAGGACGTTGCACACATATAATAAAGTTCTATAATATAGTGCACAAACTTGTATGGACTACATTTATTATATTTTTATGATACTTTTATGGTTTTCATATTCATTTACCCATGCCTCATAAGGGCTTTTATTTCTTGGACACATGAAGAAGGCACTTACATAAAGGTCTAAATGGCAAAATAGCAGCGAAAGGGTGGAAAAATGGTCATAAAAACTCATTTATGACTGTTACTGGTGCAAAACAACAAAATAAGTGGGAAAATACAAATTTAAATTGCATCATATGACCCCTTTAAAGGGTTTGTTCACCCAAAAATGAAACTTCTGTCATGATTTTTTCACCCTTAAGTTGTTCCAAACCTGTAAGAGTTTCCGCTAAACACAAAAGAATACATTTTGAAAAACGTTGGTAACCCAAGAGTTGGCGTAGCCATTGACTAAAAAAAAATACTATGGAAGTCAATGACTCCCAACAACTGTTTGGTTTGTCAAAATTCTTCAAAATATCTTCTTTTTTGTGTTCAACAGAAGAGAGAAGAGAAAAATTCATGTAAAATTCAGTACATCTAACCCTGCCTAAGTTTTGTTAATATGCCAGCTGGCGCTCACTCTACATAATTTCTGCCATTGCTTCTTTATATCAGTAGAAATTCCTTCCTCTTAAATGAGTCACTCTAGTTAGCATGATATACTGTAATGAATGATAGCAGCACTGGGACGATAGTTCACTACTGAAAACTGTCATCATTTAGTCGCCCTCACCTTCAGGACCAATGAAACACTCAAACAAGTAGAACTAACAACCCAAATGCAGAAAAGTGGATGTTTTTTCCTCATTTCAGAAAACCACTGCATGTTACAGCACTGAGGTGACTTTTTAACATGGGGTCTGTCTCTCATTAGCGGGGCTGCAGCTAACCCACAATCCCTCTCACCCTTTCTTCATCTGTAAGCCCTTCCTTCGCTCCGTCTCTCTCACAGCCTGGAGCCGTGCCTCAGGAAAAGCCATAATCCCTCAGGCCAATAGAAGACAGATGCGTCCCTCACTCTCTCTCAGTCTTTGTGTCTCACTTTCTCTCCTTATCTCTCAGTCTGACACATACACATTAACACACACTTGAGCGTCGAGTCCCCACACACCCCTTTCTAAAGATCTGATCCGGCCTGGGTTTTCAAGTCTTTGTGGATCCATCTATCTCTATCAGTCACGATGTAGAAATGAGCCCCTGTGGAAAGAGGATTTGGACGGTGGCATATGGAGAGCAGCTGTGTCAGGAGGTGAATTGGCACTGATTCCGTACCTGCTGAGGACCGTTGGGAATGTTAGGCTGACGTTCTCGCTCCGCTGGACAGAGCAGGTGATTCGGGTTAACAAATTACTCTGTTGACTGAAGTTTATTTGATTTTGGTCTTGGGATTCTCACAGGAAACTGGAACAGGAAGTCCACAAGTTCTGTGCAGGTGTTTGTCCAAATCAACAAACAACAAAACAGCAAGCACCTGTGTATCTTGCATATGCACAAAATTGATCAAGGGTTAAAGGCTTGTGCCTCTCTCATCTGGCTGTGCTGATGGTCAGTGTCCTGTAAACAGGCTTTTGACTTTTGGTATGAAGTCTAGTCCATTTGGTTGCTTATTCTGTTCAAGAACCAGCCACTTAAACAGGAAGAGACCATATGACATATATTTAATCACAGTTCCAATCACAGTTTGTTTTGCTTGTAAATAAAAATTATACTTTTGATTAATTTTAGATGTCTTTGCTGAATAAGTATACATTTTTTTCAAAAATAAAATCTTACTGACCATAAACTTTTGGGTAGTGTAAAAATTTTGAGTCCTACTTCACATCTGAAAAAAATATTTTTTTGAAAGACTCAAAAATTTTATATAACCCCTTTAATATTTTTCTCCCAGAGGTCTATTTATTATGTAACCCTGACCTTGAAAATGATAATCACTCACAAAAATGACCAGGACACATTTTGAGGTCTCATGACTTTATATTTCAATATAAAAATATCACTCTCATATACAACACAACCATAAGACTCATTAGAAAACATGTACATGTACATCTCAGTGCTTTCGCTGAAAGCAGAAAACTCTTGAACCCCTTCACCTGTCAAGTAATAGATTGCCATGACATTTCCTTGGGAAACTTAATCACACCACAAGGGGATTTGCTGACTAACCACCATCCACCACCATCTAACAATGACGTACCACAACTAACCTCTCAAATGTTTCATTACATTCTGCCATTGAAAATAATAACAAAAAATCAAAACAAACATGAAAAGCTTTAATGACAATAACAAAAAAAGGGGGAAAAAACTTTTATTTTTGAAATAAATTTCCAGATTTGATGCTGATCTGTGTGTGTGTTTCAGCAAACTCTTTAAAAATGATAAAAACATTTGGAAGAGGTATTTTCATTTGTTAAACCAATAAATTACTTGTTTAGTGAGCATTTGGAATCAATTGTCAGACGAATTTGTTTTACGTAACAAATATTTAAAAAGATTTCAAAAATCAAAGCAAATGCTTTTAAAAGCTCAACAAATAGACCCTGTTTCACATGGAGAAAAAAGTGCTGAATATCAGAGCAAATAAAAGAGGATTCTGTGTGGGCAAAACAGAAAGAGAATCAATGGACGATTGACGAGAAAGAACGAATGAAAGCGATTGAAATAATCCATTAAACACATACAAAAGTCGCCGTGACAAGCACAAACAGCTTCTCTGCATCTCTGCCAGGTACACAAACATATTCACCGTCCAATCCCAGGTTCAGAGAGGCAGTATTGCACATAGTTGACAGCTGACCTCCGCCTGAGCAAGTCTCCAACCTCCTGAAAGGTGCATTCTCTTTTGACCGTCGTCCAGAATGGCCTCAGGAACAACAGCACATGAGTGTCTTCAGAAGGAGACGATCTGAAGATACTGATGATGTCTGACCACCGCTGTACGGCGCTCTCTCATCTCAGCTCTCAGCTGCCCCCAGTCGTATGTACGCGAGTCTACCTGGAGCCGTGGTCATGCTGGCTGCACCGGTTTTGAAGAGCGCAAGCTGATGACCTGCAGAGAGCAAGCAGAGTGAAACAGGCTGTGAGAAAGAACGGCCATTTCCTGCTACAAAACAGCAGACGGAAGACAGGACAAATGGGATGGGATAAATAGAAATATGAGAGTGCTGTGGATCTACAACATCGAATCTAAAGGTGTGGACACATTTACTGATGTTCGGCGAATTTTCACAGTAGAAATCAAGTAATTTCAATAGGAATCCATGCAATCGGGAATTTCGAGTGAAGGCGAAAAATTTGCAAGACGCAAATTTCGTAACAGGTTCAAGTTGGTCATGCAGATTCGTAGCATTGACCAACAGAAAGCTGCTTGGTTTAAAAGTGATTTCTGCATGAGTTTGGAATTTCGTTAATAGCATCTGATATATCTAGCTTCTATCAAGCGATGGATACATTTGAGCCAAAATACTGTAGGTTTTGAGATCAACAACAAAAAGGATTGCAAACAAAATCTCTTCAATATTTGAATATCTTTTTCCTAGACAACAATGAGTTTATGGAATGGAGAAGCTCCTTCTCAGATGTTTCTCCTGACAAAAATACCCAATAATCTCATGTGCCTCATGTTTCACATACTCGGATATGATCACTCTTCAAATTCCAGGAGAAAGACTTCAATCAAAAGTCAGCAAAAGACAGTTCTTTCAAGAGAACTGTTCAGAGAAATGCTATCCATATCAATCTTGTAGCTCTATACTTCTTCTATATGTTTACCATTGTCCCATTTGTGTCTAGTTTTATTCCTCCTAAGAACCTTTAGTTGAAACACCTTGCTGACATCTCTTGAGCTTTGAAAGGGCAACTTCTGAGCCATTAAATATTCCACTGGACTGTAAGAACAGATCTCCAGCTCAAATTGGGGTTTGTGACCAACCAGTCGAGAACCGCTGGTCTACATGCCTTTGTTGTGTGTGGTGCTGAGAGAATAGAGGAATGAGAGTGGGGTGTGAGGAGTGGACAGTCATTTATCATTTACGACATTTATCATTTATCAATTTTTCTTAACACGCCAATATATGTTCAAGTGTTGGCTTTTTCTAATAACTTTGCTTTTAGTTAGTTATCTGATGCTATAAAAACGGGGTGTGGTTTCATGATTGTGAGCTTGTGATCGGGTCTGTGGGAGTTTGGATGCGACTTTGACACCCTGGTTCCAGCTGATAAGCACTACTGCGCAGAATTAAATATTCCACTGGACTGTAAGAACAGATCTCCAGCTCAAATTGGGGTTTGTGACCAACCAGTCGAGAACCGCTGGTCTACATGCCTTTGTTGTGTGTGGTGCTGAGAGAATAGAAGAATGAGAGTGGGGTGTGAGGAGTGGACAGTCATTTATCATTTACGACATTTATCATTTATCAAAGGACGTGCATTCACACAAATCCATGCACACATTTACATTAACATTACAACACACTACAGTGGCTCTGTTTCAAAATCTAGTGAGCTGCCATGTTGCCTATTGTCTACATAGGCAGCTGTCTCTAAGGCATCATAACTGAAATGGATCCTCACAAGTGACCAGTTTGAAACACTCTACATAGGCAGCAACTCTGTGCAACAAATAAATAGTGCCAATTCACAATTGCCTTTTATAGTTTGATTAGCAAGTCCACACATGGTAGCATATTGAACATTAAACTCAACATAAACAAGAAGTTGCGACCGACTTTACTTTAGTATTGTGATGTATTTCTGAGTATTTCAGAGTTTTTACTCTGGATTAACCATCTGTTATACCTGTCCAGGGGTGCGTTTCCCAAAAGTTACTATGGTCACAAATTCTGTCATTAACAATAGAGTTCAACAGAACTTGCACCCATAATTGGGTAACAATGCGTTTGGGAAATGCACCCCTGATTATTTGATCACCAGAAGACTAGTAGTGTGCGCTAACCAAGTGTGCCTCACAAGTACTAAAAAAGTGAAGCCAAAATATTTTGATCACCATCTGGTGGCTGGCAGCAGTAAAGGCTAGTTCATAAACCCCACCCTCTCCATGTAAAAGAATGGGACATGAGCCAAACTAAAAAAATCGAATTGTACTTTATATAAAATTTTCCCTCATATTTTCCCTCAAATAAATGGTTTGCGTCATTTTAGAGGGTTCTTAACACACCAATATATGTTCAAGTGTTGGCTTTTTCTAATAACTTTGCTTTTAGTTAGTTATCTGATGCTATAAAAACAGGGTGTGGTTTCATGATTGTGAGCTTGTGATCGGGTCTGTGGGAGTTTGGACGCGACTTTGACACCCTGGTTCCAGCTGATAAGCACTACTGCGCAGAATCGGGCTCCAAATGAACCACTTCTGCGCAGACTCGGACTCCAAACGAATCACTACTGTACAGACTTGCCGCTAAATTTAATCACGCTGGCACAGTCGGTCTGCCAAGATGACAGCAACCATATTTGGATGTTTTGGCTTCACTTTTCTATAGTGAATGGAAGTGGAGACGCATTGTACATCTTTTTTTTACAATCTATGGCGCTACCATAGTAAATAGGGTCAGGATATAGAACATACATTTTTTGTAGTTACAAAGTAATTACTAAAAAGAAGTACCTACTCAAAAAGTATGCAATTTCAGATGCAGCCAAGTTTTCAAACTCTGTATTAACACATTATTGCTGATTTAGGATGAACTGCTTTTTTGCATTCCTTTGGACAAAAGCAACTGCTAAATTAACAAATGTAAATTAATTATTTGAAATCAGAAAGTACTTGACGTATAATGCACCGAGCTGTCCTACTATGTGACCCTGGACCACAAAACCAGTCATCATAAGTAGCATTGGTATATTTGTAGCAATATCCAACAATACACTGTATGGGTCAAAATTATAGATTTTCTTTTATGCCAAAAATCATAAGAATATTAAGAAAAGATCATGTTCCATAAAGATATTTTGTAAATTTCCTACCTTAAATATATAAAAACTTTAAAGGGGTCATATGATGCTATTTTTTTTTTTCCTTTCTCTTTGGAGTGTTAAAAACTGTTCGTGAATAGATAAGATCAATAACGTTGCAAAGACTAAAGTCTCCAAACCCAAGAGAATTCTATAAAAGTTAAGGACTCGTCCACGCCCTCTAAATGCATCGTTCAAAAACCCCCCCCCCAAAAACACGCCCCCACTTGTCACTGTGTGGGAAGATTTGCATAACGCCGCCAGATTTGTTCACGCAAAGAAAGAAGGCGTAAACTTTATTCTCGCTGTAGTATTGTTGCCGTCGCCGCCATGTCATGGAGACGCTGTGTGTTTTTCGTTGTGAAAGCGAAACTACTTGTTTGGCCTTCCAAAAGAGGGACACAACTAGAAGTGGTTAAGTTGTTATTTACAACACTGTTCCAGAACACTACAACCCAAATATTCAGATGTGTCCAGCGCATTACGAAGGACTGGTTTCCTGAACCTGGGAAGGCCATTGTCAAAGAAACCTGGGCTTCCATACACCTCAGCAGTGCCACAAACTGATCACCTCCAAGCCACGCCGAATTGAGGCAGTAATTAAAGCAAAAGGCGCCCCTACCAAGTATTGAGTACATGTAAAGTAAATAAACATACTTTCCAGAAGGCCAACAATTCACAAAAAAATTTTTTTTAGTGGTCTTATTAAGTATTCTAATTTGTTGAGATAGAGAATTGGTGGGTTTTTGTTAAATGTGAAAATCATCACAATAAAAAGAACCAAAGACTTAAACTACTTAAACAGTCTGTGTGCATTGAATTTATTTAAAACACAAGTTTCACAATTTGAGTTGAAATACTGAAATAAATTACCACGACATTTCTAATGTTATGAAGATGCACATGTAATACACTAAATACACTAAATAATGTTCTTTTTAGCAACGTCAGATGACCCCTTTAATTTGATAGTATATGCATGCTAAGAACTTCCTTTGGACACTTCTAAAGGCGATGTTTCTCAACATTTAGAGTTTTTTGCACCTTAAATCCAGATTTTCAATAGTTGTGTCTCAGCCACATATGTCCGATCCTAAAAACACTACGACTCAGGAAAGCCTTATTTGTTGCTGATGTATTAAAACTCAGGGTTTCAAAAATTTACCCTTATGACTGGTTTTGTGGTCCAGGGTCACATAAAGAAACAGAGCGACACTGTGCAACATTACCTGTCCATGTGCTCTGATTGGTCATAATGAAGGCCTGGCATTGGGCATGGCTCTCACACACGTCAATAGCTTCATCGATGCTGAAGACTGACAGCAGGCATCCGTCATGCTGATAGGATGGCCAGCAGCGGTAGTTTTCCGCTGCTATCGAGGCATCTGACACACGTTTATACTCTGTCAAAAGAGAAAAAGAAGAATTAGATCTGGGAAAATATGTTATTCTAATGAAGACTGAAGACATTTATATAGTTATAAATATTTGTTATTTATGAGAAATACCAAATTTATTTTTATTTTATTGTATTTTTATTTTATTTTATTTTATTGCATTGCTACTGTTCTGAATGTCACTAAGTAAATATTTCATGTTCAATGTTTCTAGCCAAACTGACAGCCCCCCATGACAGCACTGACACACACTGCTCAATAAATCAAATGCAAAACAACTGTCCAAGAAAAGCATAGTGTCTTTGTGTGTAGGAGGTTAACCCACATTGAAACAATTTCCGTCATTGTGTTAAAACAGGGGGCTGTCTTGTTCTTTGACGAGGGGAGTCTTCAGGCTGTTGTTAGTCAGAGTTTGACATGTGTCTTCTGATTCTGCCTTTATCTTTTGCTTACTCAGTTACTCACTCACTCACACACACTTTAAAAAGCCCCTCAACACGACCCAACTGCCAATAAATGCCTCCGGTTTACCCCACCCCAGGGGGGGGTTTTTGCCCTTCCAGGGAAGGGGGGAGGCCAAGAGAAAGAGGGAAGCAGATAAAAAAAGAGAAAGGCAGATAAATAGAGGGCGATGTGAGGAGTGACAACCAAAAGAAAACTAAACTAACAATGTCCCTCCCATCAGTCCCACCCACACATTCATCTCTCGTTCTGCCACTTATCACAGCACTGTCAGGTCTTCAACAATGCAGTACATCACGGACCTAAAGAAACAAATCCTGCTTTAAAACCCAGATAACGTTTCAGAAAAAAACAATTTTTTCACAAAATTCTCCTTATTGCGATGCAGTAAAAGGCTTGTTCTCTTCGTAAAATGGATCTAGACACTTTACTTGTAAGTTATTTTATTGAGTAATTACTATGATTTGTTAATGGCTGATTTAACTTTGATTATCTTTACTGAAATAAAGAATTTTATTTTAATTAAATTGTTTTATTTAAATTAGCATAAATGCAATAAAACACAGTAAAGAACAAACAAACAAACAAACAAATAAATACTATCATGATGTAAATGTCTTTAATTGAATGAATTTAATTATTTAATTTAAATAACTTTAAGATATTATATATTATTATAATACTATTCCAGACTCTGTCGTGTTTGTGTGGGTTTTGCTCTCATGTGTTCCTTTGCCTATATTGGTTATGTTCTGTCCGTGTCCCTCATGTCTGATTAGTTCATTCTGTTCACCTGTGTTTGTTAATTATCTCATTTAGTTTGTGTATTTAAGCCCTGTGTTTTCCTGTATCTAGAATCTGGTATTAACGTCGATGTTGTGGTTCTTGTGTGTCTTTGCCTGCCTTGTGCTCCCTACATTGTGTTACCCCTTTTTGATTATGGATTAAATACTGTTTATTTAGAGTTTTTCCTCATCTCCGTGTTCTTCGTTTTGCCACAGAAGGCAACCGTGACAACAATACCAGACAATACAGGAAGCGGCACCCCTTCTCCTCGTTTTCTTTTTCTTTTTTTCCCGCGGCATGGAAGTCCCCACTCGTTTTTCCGCCTTAGCCCACTGAAATCTCCCCTTCATGGAGTAAGCGTGGAAATTCTGCGGGATCACAGCGAGTACTGCAAGTCTGCTGGCTGCTCATCAGTCAAGTCTGCCAGCCAATCCTCAGTCCAGTTGGTCTAGTCGGTCTTGTCTGTCCATGGGAGGCTCGTTGGGGCAGGCAGGTTCTATTGTCATGGCACAGAGCCATTCCCAAGCCAATTGATTCTCCTGTGCTTCGAGGGAAGGTTCGCCCACGGAGGGCTCCAGGTCCCAAGTTTAGCCCAGTGAGGGCTCCTGTCCCTTAGTTTAGCCCAGTGAGGGCTCCCTCGTACTCCTGTACAGTACAGATGCACTCCTGAGTTCCCCTACTCTGCCCTGGCTCCTGGACTGTTGCTGATCCGCCGGCTCCAGCATGGGTGCCCCGATATGAGGCCTGCTGTCCCTGTCTGTAATTGGGGACCTCAGAGGCCAGCATCCGTGGATGTTGTGAGGCACGGAGGACGCTACTTTCGGGAGGGGGAGTAATGTCAGACTCTGTTCCGTGTT
>JADLZN010009944.1:0-11658 GCA_018155175.1 Sinocyclocheilus anophthalmus
TCCTATTCTCAGTGCAAAAACATATGTTAGATTTAATTGTTTATCATTTATTAATTTGGAAACTTTGGCCAATGTATTTGTAGTGAAAGTGATGAAATGACCTGAAATGATGGTGACAGAATCTAGAGATGTCTGGATCTGAACCAGCTTCTCCCATATGATCGCTTATCTTAATGGCTATATTCACACAGCAGCAAAATATGGTTGGCAGTTATTCTGCTAATTTACATAGTAAGATCAATAAGATTTTGTTTGTTTGTTTTTATTTTATTTTATTTTATTCAGCAAGGATGCATTACAGTGATCAAAATTGACAGTGAAATTATTTATAATGTTACAAAAGATTTTTTAACAATGCTGCAAGTGTGTTCATTGAATTGTACCGATTGTTCAGCTGATGGAACATCTTTCTGAAAATAAGTAGCTTTCATAAAACAGTTTTAAAAGTTGTGAGTCATAAAAATTACGTTATATAGAACCTTTATACAGTGTGTGGTATTGTAAAAACTGTACATATATCCTTCACAGCTTCATTTTCATCTGAGGTAAATTCAGTATGGTGTCTAACCTGACTAAGGTCTATTTTGCTCTTGACAAAATTGAGCTTTTGCCATCACTGGAAATCAATTATCCGGTTTAATACATTACATAAATTGTAATAATGTTTCGCATTATTACTGTTTTTCATTTTTGATCAAATAAATGGTCATCTTTTTGTGTGACATATCAGATTCCAAACTTTCAAACAGTAGTGTACATCCAATAGCTGCCATTTAACCAAGTTTCCATCGGTTTTGTGGTCTGGGCTCTATCCACATGTAATCTATTTAGTTGCATAGCTTGAATAGATTATTGTATTCTGATCCAGAGAGCTTTGGTGTTGTTTCTTTTCTGGCCTACGCTTTAGTAACAGTATGTTTAACGTCTTTTTCAGCTGAAGCCAGGCCAGAACAACTGTAAAGACAGCGATAGCGAGAGCGTGAGTGGAGAATCCAAACCCTCCATGTCCTGAGCACTCCAGAGATAACTGACAGCCGTGATCCAGGATATTTAGTATCATTTATATTATATATATATATAATATATATATATATATATATATATAATATAATTATTATTACTTTATGTTATTTAGAGTTCATTTTATTGTAGTATCTATATATATGTATATATAGGGAAGTATTTCCTTTCAAGCCATACACTTCAGTACCTCTTAACGTCTTTTTATTCAGGTGTATATTGTACAGGACAGGTTGCTGGTGTTTTTTTTTTATGTATGTGGGTTTATTGATTGTGCTGGTCTAATGTAAATATTTTAAGCTATTGTATTCATTAAATTACAGAGGCGTTCTGTACCTGTTCTGATTGATGTTATTTTTGTGTATAAGTGGGTGATAGGTATTTGTTGTTTCTGTTAGAGTGAGTACTGATATTAGCATTGCCTGCACATGGCCGTGCTATACACTGAGAGAGGAGTTTTCCCTGCCCTGCTTCCCTCTTTCAGAGAGGGGTTTACCGGGGCACCCATCCTTCATTGGCTGCACTTTGTGCAGTGTGCCTTTAATGTCTTACTTTTTTTTACATCTTTGCTTTTCTTGTTATTTATTTAGGTTTGGGCTTCTTTTTGGGCAGAAGGCGGCAAAACACTTAATGTTAAAACAAGGGTGTAAATTCTGACACCTTAAAATAGTTCTACAAATTTGACACCAGTGGTCAAATTGAATCAGATTTTGAAATGAGTCTACAAATAAGGAAAGTAAAAGCAAGAATCTCATAAAGAAATGTCCAGGTTATTTTTCGCATCAAAATCATGAAGAAATCACAAAGCCTGAATTTAGGACCATTTAAACTGACGCGTAGTAACATTAAGCACAATGTCATTCTCATTACCATAATACAGTAATGAAAATCAGAAGGTTTGTCTGGACATAATGATTTTTTTGTTATTGGCCTAATTTGTGAGATTCATCTAAAATACTGGTACATAATAACAGAAAAACCTGAAAAAAGAATTAGACGTGTTATTACTGTTTCTGATGCATTTTTTGTTTTCAAATGCATCCTGCACTGTATGTACATATTTCTTTGCTTTTCAACAAAGTTTTGACTGCATTTTTAACTTTAGCACCCATCAAAAGTGGTATTTCTGTTAATGGTGAAATACACCTGATCCTTTATCTTAGTATCCCAGAGTCAGGGCACTAAAAGCAAGGGAATGTTAGAGCACTAGGCACAGCTGGAGTTCATAGAGAAGTTGGTGTACGCTCAGACTGTACTCCATGCACTCATTTTTTTTACTGTGAGGGACAATCGCATTCATGCATGAAGGAGCATCCACTGTTTGAAAGGCTCACACAATCATCGCATTCTTCTTTTTTTGTGCCAAAAATAGTCATTTCTGATTATGCAATCACTTCACTGTTTTGTACAAGTATTATTTTTTTAATGTTGTTATTTTTTTTATCATTAGTGTTTATTTATTTACAGTGTTACTGTTTCATTACAAACCAATAGATCGGGATGAAAATGTCTGTGATCTATTTGACCCAAAAGTGTCGTATTAACGTGATTGAGCTACAGTCGGACCTTCACCTCTTGCCACCCCATTAACAACAGCTTCAGCCCTGCAGGGGAAGTGATGTTGTTCACTGACCCCTCCATTTCCTCCGTTTACCCCCATCCTTTAAGATTTACAAATTAACTTCCAGAATGTCCCCATTGCCACATTTGGCCTTGTCATTTGCTTATTGCAGAAAGTCTGAATGAACAGTGTACATGTGGCTATATGTTTGGAGTAGCACACTTCTCTTACTGCTGGATTATATAGTATGCATACTGTGCACAGTATCCATATTTTCTGTATGTAATACCTGGATGACTTACTATGCCAAAATGTGCAGTATACATAGAGCATGGAATTCTGTATCCCACAATGCAATGCACTCAACTTGACCATTCATTTTTAGTTTGCCGACTGAACAAGTAGCTCTCTCTTTCTTCACTCATTTGATCAGAATGCCAAATGTGAATTATACATAAAATTGGACTTTTATTTTCAATGATTTTTTAAAAGAATAGGCAGTAAACTGTATATACTGCACAGTATTTACTAAGTAATACACTACTATTCCATTTTGAACATAGCCTGTGTTTATGACTTGTTCCCCATTAATAGTTTGACATCATATTTCCAGTATGATTGATTTGTAGGATGTTAGGATCTGTTTATGAAAAAAAAAACATGTAATCAGAGCAAGATTTATATAAAAAGGTCTGTGTGTTTATGTGTGGGTGTGTGTGTGCCTTTTTGTACTCTGCCTTTACGTTTGACTGTTTTGACAAAAGAGGGCACTGGATAGAGTTGTGAATGTACTTAGCATAAGTTAAGCATGCATATTATCTAAGGATCTGTCTGTAAGTCACACAGGTTGGTTACAATCTCCTTTTAAATCAAGGGAGAAACGTAATTAATGTTCCCAAATGAAGGTCAAAGTTGCTTTGTTGTGTAGGAAACAAGGGTATTCAGGTCAGCACGTCTGATATGTTACAAGAGCAGGTCACTTGTTCATGGCAAAGGTGCAATACTACTTTGGCTAAATATTTGAATGGCACTCAGCATTTCTAAGCTTTTTGCAAAGGCTGGTGGTTAACAGGAAGTGATGAGGAGGACGCAGGAACGTCTGTCCTATTAAGCAGCTTTCTTTAAATGCCGCAAGGCATGTACTTAATATTCCACTTGTCCAAGAATCTCTGATAAATGAGATGTTATAACTTTGTTAAATGAAAAAGTATGTATATCTTTATATGTTTATTTTGTTCCATTATATATATTTTTTTCCTCTCTTTGATTTGAAACATTGTAAAGATTGTACATGTGTAAAGTAAGGCTTGATTTTGGGGTAAACATTTTACAAAAAAAAAATACTTTATGAGTAAGATCAACTGTAAATGTGGTTTAGTATTACAATTTTTTATAGAGGGCTTATGAATAAATATCACATTAAAAAATCCTTGGACTTTGATTTAATTTGACATATCTTGTTAAAAAAAATTTGAGAGGAACTTTTATTGGTGGTGTACATCTACAACAAGACCAGGTACATTTATTATTATTAAATAGTTTTTATAAATGGGTCAGTTTTTTATTTCAAGTTGAGTTTAAAAGCCAGTTCACTCCTAGTGTGTGTGTGTGTGTGTGGTTCAAAATGTCCCCACAATGATAGTAATACCTGAACCGTGAAATTTTGATCTTATGGGTGGGACATTTTGGTCCCCAGTGAGGAACATAGGTTATAATCATCAGTTAATTATGTTTTTAGAACATTTAGACTAGGTGCTGCACGATAAATCGAAATGGAATCTAGATTGTGATTCGACAGAAGCTGCGATTGTCATCCATATCTTTCAGTGAAGCACGGTTCTGTGATCAGCAGTAAATCTCATCCAAAGGCCAGAGGGCGCTCTCGAACTGAAACTCCAAATACGCCTCGCAGAAAAAAAACAGGAAATCGCTGTTGCTGAATAAACAGAAGATTCAACAGCTTTCATTGATTCAACATGACTAATAAACACGACTACGGCAATATACGGTTTATCTGAGTTCTTATTATTATAATTTTCATTAATATAAAGTATATTTATAATGTAATGCCTTTATCACTGTTTAGAATACTATGAAATATGTTGCGTGCATTATTCTGTGTAAGAAGCCAAATCATCTCACCGAAGGATTTATTTCAAACACTCGACTGACGTTATGAAGTGAGTTTGGAGTAAAAATATGTTGTTATTAAATGTGGTATTTTCACATTCTTTCAGATGGAGCAGCATTTACTTCACAGAGCCGTAGAAGCCATGCAAACAGCTGTTCATTAACCGTGAACGATTTTTCTTTGAATTTCAGAATCGCGCATAAAATCTTCTGCTATTTGTTTTTTTGCGTAAAACGTTGTCAGTGAACTACTGCCTGTAGTAAATGCTAGCTCCATCTGAAAGCACTGATGATGATTGTCCTGCTGATGTACAGAACCGCTTTACTAACAAAATGCTATGTACAATGTGCATTCGCTTAATCGTGCGCCCTAATTCAGAATGTTTGCGGTGAGGGTTTGTTTATGTTATTGCATATAATACCAGTGTGCATAGAAGAATCGTCTATGGAGAGTCCCCATAAACATGGAAACCCAACATGTGTGTGTGTGTGTGTGTACTTGTTTATGCCACATTGTGGGGAACAATTGTCCCCACAAGGATAGTAAAACTTGAAATTTTTGACATTGTGGGGAAAAAACTGCTTATGAATCAAACTAAATGATGATCGTTTATTCATATAAAATAAGTTATGTTTTTGGTAAAAGTTAGATTTATATCTATGCCTCAGAAAACACAAAAAACCAACATGTGTGTGTGTGCTTGGCAAAGCTGACAGCTGTCCCACCACAACCACATCCAGAATGGTGAATCTTCTCCAGGTAAGTTGGGTGGCTCACATCAACGTAATGGGTGGAGACTCTTAGAAAGAAAAAAGAAGAAAAAAAAAAATCAAAGCAGACGTAACATTAGCATTTATGGTGACAGAAAATGTAACTAATATAAATCCGTTTTAATATAGTACTCGGGACCAGTAATTAACTGTAGAACAACTCACACTCTAAAAACAAGAGTGGGTTAATATAACCCCGCGCTGGGTTAAAAATGGACAAACCCCAGCTATAGGGTTGTTTTGACCCAGTGGTTGGGTTGTTTTTTTCAAAACAACCCAATAGCTGGGTTTGTCCATCTTTTAAACCCAGCATTTTTTTGAGTGTAACAACCGATGAAATCTGCCATAGCAAGCACATTTCCTAATAAAGCATAACTATAACATAATACAAATCCTATGAATAAAATACATAATTTTATGCCATCAGTAGGGGTGGCAGGATAGCGAGCTACTCACCACGACAGGATTCCTTTCTTCATCCAAAGCTTCTCCATAGGCCTAACACAAACTTGACTATCACGACATATAGCAATACAAAACACAAATGTTTAAAACTCTGGGTTTTAATAGCAAATTCTCCTCGTAATTTGATGTAATTGATTTTCACACGGCTGCCTCTTGTAGACTGCACAGTGATTGATTGACAGAAGGTGGGACCATATTTATTGGTGAATAGATTTGGCTGTTTTAAACAAAAACAGAATGCAGAATGCATTATTATTAAGTTAAAATGTATTAAATATGTAATTTCAACTGTTAAATATTTAGCATATTTTATATGAATAATTCTAAATATTATGTTACATATACATGCAGTCAGTAATATACAGTGGTGTGAAAAAGTGTTAGCCCCCTTCCTAATTTCTTATTTTTTTGCATGTTTGTCACAACTTTAATGTTTCAGATCATCAAACCCATTTTAAATATTAGTAAAAGATAACACAAGTGAACACAAGATGCAGTTTTTAAATGAAGGTTTTTTTTTATTAAGGGAAAACAAAATCCAAAACTGCATGGCCCTGTGTGAAAAAGTGTTTGCCCCCTAAATCTAATAGCTGGTTGTGCCACGCTTTGCAGCAACGACTGCAATCAAGTGTTTGCGATAACTTGCAATAAGTCTGTTACTGCGTTGTGGAGGAATTTTGGTCCACTTATCTATGCAGAATTGTTGTAATTCAGAACAAGGGTTTTCGAGCATGAACCGCCTTTTAAAGGTCATGCCACAGCATCTCAATAGATCGTCCGGACTTTGACTTTGCCACTCCAAAATCTTAATTTTGTTTTTCTTGTGCCATTCAGAGGTGGACTTGCTGGTGGGTTTTTTGGATCATTGTCCTGCTGCAGAACCCAATTTCGCTTCAGCTTGAGGTCACGAACAGTTGGCCGGACATTCTCCTTCATGATTTTTTGGTAAACGGCAGAATTCATGGTTTCATTTATCACAGCATGTCTTCCAGGTCCTGAAGCAGCGAAACAGCCTCAGACCATCTCACTACCACCACCATATTTTACTGTTTTTATGATGTTCTTTTTCTGAAATGCAGTTTTTTACGCCAGACGTAATGGGACACACACCCTCCAAAAAGTTCAACTTTTGTCTCGTCAGTCCACAGAGTATTTTCCCAAAAGTCTTGGGGATCATCAAGATGTTTTCTGGCAAAACTGAGACGAGCCTTTATGTTTTTTTTTTTGCTCAGCAGCGGTTTTCGTCTTTGATCTCTGCCATGCAGACCATTTTTGCCCGTCTCTTTCTTATGGTGGAGTCACGAACACTGACCTTAACTGAGGCAAGTGAGGCCTTCAGTTCTTTGGATGTTGTTGTGGGGTCTTTTGTGACCTCTTGGATGAGTCGTCGCTGTGCTCTTGGGTTAATTTTGGTCGGCCGGCCACTCCTGGGAAGGTTCTCCATTTTTCCATGTTTTTGCCATTTGTGAATAATTGTTCTCACTGTGGTTCGCTGGAGTCCCAGATCTTTAGAAATGGCTTTATAACCTTTTTTTCCAGACTGATAGATCTCAATTATTTTTTTTCTCATTTGTTTCTGAATTTCTTTGATCTCGGCATGATTGTCTAGCTTTTGAGATCTTTTTGTCTACTTCACTTTGTCAGGCAGGTCCTATTTATGAGATTTCTTGATTGCGAACAGGTGTGGCAGTAATCAGGCCTGGGTGTGGCTAGAGAAACTGAACTCAGGTGTGATAAACCACAGTTTTAACAGGGGGGCAAACATTTCTTCACACAGGGCCATGTAGTTTTGGATTTTGTTTTCCCTTAATAATAAAAACCTTCATTTAAAAACTGCATGCTGTGTTTACTTGTGTTTATCTTGACTAATATTTAAATTTATTTGTTTTTCGCAACCCATTAAGGTGACAAACATGCAAAAAATAAGAAATCAGGAAGGGGGCCAACACTTTTTCACACCACTGTACTGCTGTGGTAGAAAATGGCCCTATTAGACTGGATTTACTTAATATCTATTTTTACTTGTAGTCAAATCTGCAAAGTAAAGTTTGCTGCAGACATGCACAGCTTTAGATGTGTGATTCCATGCGTCTCTTATCTTTTCGCTGAATTGCCTGTATTCAGAGCAATCTTTTTTTAGAAGAATGGCTGGCAAACAAACAAATATATTCAAATATTCAGCTGTGGATGTTCTTTGCTGTATTTGAAGTGTAAATGTCTCTTCAATGTCGACATAGAAATGAATGGTATGGTAATAATAGTAAACAAAATGTGTTTTTACAGTAATAAACCATTCTTCCACTATATGTTTCTGGCAATAGAAGCACGTTATTGATTACATAAAAAAAAAATGCAAATGTTAAATGTTTCCTATATGTTCTCTTCATTTATTCATCCTTATTCTGAACCTGTATCACTTTCTTTTATGGAGCATGCAAGAAGATATTCTGAAAAGTTCCTGTTTCAATAAATAAATAAATGATTACAAGGCTCTGTCAAGCCCCAAAAATGACAAACAAATTCCACAGAAGTCCATATAACTAATGACAAATGTATTTGAGAAAAAAACAACAAATAAACATATCCATAGGTCTGCCAAAATGTATATGTACAGTAATATGTTTTCTCAGGTTGGGTATATTTCATAGAAGCACTGTCTACTTTAATTTTAAATACTGACGAATTAAAAACTATCAAAGGCTTTTTCTAAACACATTTTTCTATTTAGTGTTTTTAAGAGACCTTTTTAATTCTTCAAAAAAAGCATCCAGCAACATACCTCACCCCTCTTTATTTCAGGTGCATTGCCTGTTGTAATGCACCTGAAAGGGCAAATATCAAATCTCATAATTGTCTCACCCTCTGTGTGACCCTGTTGGCTCCGGGTGTGCGGAGGGCTTCTGAGAGCTCAATGAGGTGCTACAAGACATGAACAGGACCAGTGCTCGGCTTACACACTAACTCAACTTTAATGGGAATTTAATGATCTCTCTTGCTGGAGGACTTGTGCATATTACAGAGATGGTGGAAAAACTGGAGCTATAAGTACTGCTAGAGCAAATGCTGCAGATAAGACAAGAGTGCTGTTTGTAAAGGCTTTCAGCCTGGTGCTCACTTCAGAAATCTTTTCAAGGCAGTAAGACGTAAAAGCATTTTAAACTGTCAAATGTATAAAATAAAGCGTGATATACAAGAATTGCTCAACAAAGCGTGCATGCCATTATAGCGCACGCTTACTTTGCATTTTAAACAAATATTTCTCACAACACTCGGACTAATCAATGCATTGATTTAAGTCAAGAACAGTATTGTACAATATTTTTTCATATTGTGCATTTCTACTCTCGCTCTCTGTGTGTGTGTGTGTGTGTGTGTGTGTGTGTACGTGTGTACCCTGTTTTTCTATTCTGGTGGGGAACTCTAAACCTGATACACACAGACCATGGGGACGCATTCACGGTGGGGGACCTAAATTGACGCTGCAGGACCTCTTGTTCATCCATTTTGGTTTATAATCGTCTAATCCAACTCCATCTCTGCTCATCAGTGATGTGTCTCTTTAGACTTGTACTGTAACAATAGATTTAGGTTTCAACAGCTTTACACAGATTACAGGTTCCCACAGGCCGCATATTTTTGCCTCTCTGTGTAAAAGCAGTCACTTATACAGTCGTCAACCCACCACCCTGTTATCTCCGCAAACACCTTGTTTGCGCCCTAACTTAATATTGTTATGTTCTAGCCGAAACTCGAAACAAGTTTAATAGCGACAGTCCATATAAAAATTTTTTATAGGCTCTCTGGTCCGAATCCATAATTGTCCTAGATGCACTCCTGATCTGGGAGCTCTGTGTTAGCTGGATTTGGTCCTCGTACACAAGAGAATGAACTGCTTTGTTGAGGATTTTGCAGTTGAAATAATGTTCGAACGCCAATAACAAATCAGACCGGCATGCACTGTGACACAGTGTGGACTCTGCGCCCTTCCTAAGCCAGCGCCCCGTCCCTTTGTGTATCACATTACACCTTTGTGGGATCAGTCAACCTCGCGGTCCTAAAAACTAAAATGTACAACATGTGCGTGACAATCTTTTTTTTCATATTAAAGAATTTCTGACTCTGATGTCCATCAACCACATTAGAATGGTATAAATAACCCACACGACGAGTCTAAAGAGCCAGGTGTTTCTGATTGTTTGTTTGTATGCTCAGTTTGTTTTTTTTTGTATGTGTTGTTTCTGTTTTTCACAGTACCGTAGACAAACACCCCGGCAATGGCCATGACATATGGAATTAAAGCTCCACTTCTTACGCCTGGGTTCTCCCGAGCAAAATGAACTCCACCCCGGCGCGCATGCTGAGTGCCGCCGTAAGGGTGCCATGAGATCTCTGGAAGCAGAAAGGATGACTGCACAATCAGGCATGAAGGGTCACATCATGAGGAGAAAGCTAAAAAAGCCAAAGGGTTTGTGTGTGGCTACCAAGGTATCAAAAATGCCATTTGGTCCCTCTTTAGATGAAGAAATCCCTTCAGGAACAGTTCATCCACAGCTGTTAGCTAACGGAACGGTAATTCGGAAAGCTTATATGGCCATCGCTTTAATTTCTATCACAAAGTTAATGTCAATTCAAACGAAATTGAATGTATTGCTTTGTACAGGGTGTAAGCAACTATAGACATGCTGCCCAGTCTGAATAGGCATACTTCCCATAATAATACGTACGAGACAACATTATAATGAAAGCCTACTCCTCCTTTAACAAATTAAAGTGCATTCAAACAACGTTCTTCCAGCCACATAAAACGAATGCACATAAGAGAAAGACAAATATTATTCATGGTCTCCAACACAGAACCATGTCCGAGGATCCAAAAAGGTTCTTTTAAAAGAACCATCTCTTCTCAACCTTTACCCAAATCTTCTCGTCAACTCTGAAGAACCTTCTTTCGCCATCAACGCACACTTCTTGTGTGAACAGAGGTATCTTCAGATGTTAATCGTTACTCCTATGGAACCATTTACAAGCCAAAACGGTTCTTCTATGCATCGTGTGAAGCACTGCTATTTTGAATTGTAGAATGTTTAATTCATACACTTGACCAAATAAAGGTTCTTTATTGCCATCTAAGAAGGTTCCATGAAGAACCTTTAACATACAAGGAATCTTTCCATTGCACAAATGCCTTCTTACTTATAGATTTCAGTCTTTAGCATTAATTATATTTATTTCAGTAGGGGAAATGGTTCTTTTAAGAACTGTTCACAGAAAGGTTCTTTTGGAAACTCAGAAGGGTTCTTCAATGGCATCACTGAGAAAACCCTTTGCATTTTATTTTTTAGAGTGTAGTAGACAGTTGGCAAAAAGTAGCTGGATGATGTACTACTTCTTGCGAGATTCTGAAGTGCACAACTAATACTTTTTAACATACTTTTAACAGACTTTTTAAAGGTCACAAAGTAAGTACTTATTTAAAAAAGTGCTTTACTCAGAAAGTATGTGATTTTGGATTTTGACGATTAGGCCCTAGCTATTGGGCTATAGACCTGAGTTTTCTGCTAACTGAACTAAATGAACATGAATGACACTAAAGAAAACAATCCTGCTTGAGGAGAGAGAACTGACAGAAAAGAGATGAATATACGAAAAAAAGGAAGGCATTAACTACTGTTTATATATGTGTTTTATGACAGTAAATTATGCATACCATC